>JXCR01137596.1:206015-227979 GCA_002079205.1 Phalaenopsis hybrid cultivar | reverse complement strand
TTATATATATATATATATATATTCAAATGATTTTAATTTCTTCATAAACCATATACTCATTATAAAAGGGAAGAATGTTTTTTTTTTAATTTGAACTCTTCACCACAAAAACTTTATTTAGTTTTCGTAAATTTTACTTTTGAAAGTTTAGTCATTAGTTTAATTAACTTAGTCTTTTAACTGCATTTTATTTAGCATTCACTCATTTACTTTAGATTCGTATTTCATACTTCACTTTTGTAGTTTAAATTGTAGTTTACATTATAATCTTAAGAATTTACTTATAGGCATTTCCAACTTCCCTGTGGGATCGATATCTTGGATTCCATTAGAGTACTTTATTACTTGAGCGATATATATGCTTGTGTTATTTTTAGAGGATTTCGCATTTTAAAGGTTTTTTTTTAGGATAAAACTATTTTCACTAAAGTTATTTTTGTTTGGATTAAATTGCATATTTACTATTGTATCTGTCATGTGTATTTTGTAATATTGAAAAATATTTACAAAATTAACACACTAAATCCACCCGCGTTATTATTTGAGTGGTATTTTGACGACTTTGTGGCGATATTCGACTAGTGTTGTTTTAGTTTTATTATGGTGTTATTGTTGTATTACTGTGAGGTTATTTGAGTGGTCTTATTATTGACTATTGTTATTTCAGTTTTATTATAATGTTATTGTTATGTTATTATAATATTATTGAGGAGTTATTGTGTATTTATGGTGATGTTATTCTGGTGTTATTGTTGTATTGTTGTGGTATTATTGAGATGTTATTTGAGTGGTATTGTGGCGCTTTATGTTGTCATTCTCGACGTGTTATTACAACATTATTGTGTTATTATTATTGTGTTATCGATGCATTATTGTGATGTTATTGAGTATTATTGTGGCGGCTTTATGGTGGTATTCTCGACTGGTGATTATATGGTTATTATGATATTATTGAGGTGTTATTGTTGTATTATTTGAGCGGTATTGTGTCGGCTCTGTGGCCGTTTCCTCGATCGGTGTTATTATGGTTATATTGTGGTATTATTGTGGTGATATTGATGTGTGATTGTGATATTATTTGAGTAGTCTTGCGGTCGATCTGTGGTGGTATGCTCAACTGACGTTATTATTGTGTTATTGTGCAAATGTTATGGTATTATCGACTTGCGTTATTTCAATTTTATTATGGTGTTATTGTCGTATTATTGTGGTGTTATTGAGGTGTTGTTATAAAATTATTATGGGGTTATTATGTTGTTATTTTTGTATTTTTATGGTGTTATTGAGGTATTATTTGAGCGGTATTACAACAGATCTGTTGTGGCATTTGATTAGCGTTGTTTCAGTGTTTTATGGTGTTATTGCAACATTACTGTGGTGTTATTGAGGTATTACTGAGGTGTTATTGTGGTATTATTTGAGTGGTATTACGACGAGTGTGGATGTATACTCGATTGGTGTTAGTTCAATTTATATGTTGTTATTGTTGTATTACTGTGTTTTTATTAATGTGTTTTTGTGTAATTATTGTGGTGTTATTATAGTGTTATTTAAGTGATATTGCGGTGGTTTTGTGGTGAAATTTGACAAGTCCTGTAGCATGCTCAATTTCCCATACATTTAACACTTGTTTTTGATGAAATTGCACTTTAAAGAAATATATTTTTTATATTTTTCTTGGAGATATAACAAGTAGGAAGATTGGGGCTGAAACAAAGCAAAATGGATGCACAATTGAGCACTAAAGGAATAAAAATGTTACAGTACACCGGCGCCTAGCGCCAGACTTGGGCGCTGAGGCGCTCTAACTTGGGGCCTTAACATCAACCTGTGGCACCTAGGCGCCAATTTTCACCTAGCTGACAGTGACATTGGCGCCTAGGTGCCAAAACTGCCTGAGGCAGTTTCTGCAGTTAATTGGGCACGAATTTGAAAGTTAAGAGGCAATTGAGGTAGTTCAAAGAAGGTCTCTCAATTATTTGAAAGACTGGGAGGAAGCCAAGGAGGGTAGAAGTCGAGATTTTAGAATTAGGTTTTACTTTTTTTATTTTCGTAGAGAGATTAGAGAGGTATTTGAGAGAATTCTGTTAGGGAATATTGTTAGCAGTGTAAGGAGCATTTAGAGATCACTTGGGGAGGAGTTTTTACCTCTTTTCTTAGGGAGAAAGTTAAATGTTTCATTTTACATGATCTTGTATTATTTGTGAACTCCTTTTCTATGAATTTGCTTTATTATAAGATGATGAATTGTAGTGTTTTCTTCAGGCACTGTGAGTACTTCCTTTATACCATTCTCTTGTGATGAATTAGTGGGATGTGTCAGATGTTTGGATGCTTTTAGAATAGGTTTTTATTCATTGAAATGATGGTTTTTCCATTGTGCATAGTTTACTGACCTAATGTATCAGATACCTATTATTTTTGGATGAAATATTTTAACTCTAAAATATGTATTATAAATATTATAACTTGCGTTTTTCCACAATTTAGCACTACACACTAGATATTTTACGCAAGTGTACACATCGTTCAAATAGTATTGTATGTTTGAGTCATAAGTATTGATCCTACAGGGAAGGCTATTATTTTAAAGACTTAAGAAAAGTAACATCCTGCTATAATGAGTCTTAGCATGGAAGTATAGTTGATTTAAATCATTCTTGTATATTCTATGTAATTATCACTAAAATTATAAATTTACTCTAAAGTTAATTTTATCGAAGTTAAATAAGTTGAGAAAGATCAAGTTAAGAAAAATACCCTCCCCTTGCAATGAAGTAAGTAGTTTGTGTAGGAATGGAACACTTAGAATATAGATTTTAATTAGTAACAAATAGAAGAATTCCTCTTATTTACCCTCTCTTTCGAGTGCATAACAAAGTTTGGTTTAACTAGGTAAGTGTTTCTGTCTGTCACCCTAGAAACCTCCAAGTTACCTCCATTAAAACCTATCTCCCTATATATTTGCACTGCTCTGTTGACTACTTCTCGTTCATGGATGGATCATCAAGCTACGATCAAATTAAAATGTCTCCAGAAGATGAACCAAACATAGCCTTTTGAACAACCATCAGAAATTACTACTATAATGTAATTCCCTTTAGACTTAAGAATGTTGGGGCAACATACCAGCACGCTATGATAAGAATCTTTGATAAACTCATCCACAACCATGTTGAGTTTTATGTGGACGACTCAGTCGATAAGAGCGGACAAAAGGATAATCATGTGTATGATTTGACAATCTTCTTCTAACGATTGTGACAATTTAATCTTAAAATGAATCCTTTAAAATGCATCTTTGGTGTCACCTCGAGAAGTTATTGGGATTTGTTGTTCTTCATTGTCGGATTGAAATTAACCCATTTAAGATTGAAGCAATCTTAGATATGCCTAAGGAATTAGACCCAACTACGGTCCTTCCTAAGCAAGTTGGCATATATAAGATGTTTCATTTCTAACTTGTCAGGTAGGTGTTAAACTCTCACTGCCTTAACTAGAAAGAATGCCAAATTCATGTGGGATGACAAATCCCAACACGTGTTTGAAAGCATCAAACAATCTTTAACGACGCCTTCTATTTTAGTAGCCCAAATTTTGGGAAGGCCTCTGATTCTTTATACCACAGCTTTAGACGACTCCCCTAGAGCCTTGTGTCAATCACTAAACATGGTGTTGATAGTTTTGAAAATATGATTTAATTTAATATATATATGTATATGTGTGTGTGTGTGTGTGTGTGTGTGTGTGTGTGTGTGTGTGTGTATAATTTTGAAAAATTGCATTTTAATTTTAAAAAAAATTACGAGACCGAACCAGTCTCATACATTTAATAGTTTAAATAAACAAGCATAACACTGCAAGCGATGCATCTATTCCAAGCAATGAACACATTGTTTGATAGTGAGGCTTGATTAAATAAACTATAGAGTCTATGACATCAGTTTTGGTCTGCGAAACTGTTCACGATGACCGACAAATTTTTCTATTTAATATAGAAGACTAAATATGGTTCATATTAACATGAGTTCCAAAGTTTCCTAAAGAGGCAAGCTCCTATAGTTAATTACATCTTAAGCGACCGAAGCCGCTTAAGAATACTCTCCATTTAGATCAGTAGTTTTACATTCAAGATTTTCTAAGTTTAAGTTTTCAAGATTGAACATAGAAAATTCAAAAGGGAATGAATCAAAAGTGGAACAATTATTTTCAGAAATCCAAAGGAATGAAAGGTAGGGGATGTCACTGATCCGAGAGAAACCTCGATGAGCTATCATATTTGTTTGTCTTTAACTTTGAAAAGATGTTATTTGATGTTTCATCCTATTAGTTTTATTTACTCAGGGCTTACACTTGCATGACACAGTCATACAAATAACATGAAAGATAGGAGGGTGTTTATGTCATAACGAACGACAAAGTCGAAGCCTAAGTCGAGTTAGGGCTTAAGTAGCACAACGTGATTGTGCAAAAGCCTAAAAGATGAGTTGAGGATTTACACCATATTAGACGGACTACCTCGAAACCCTATGACTTGTTGTTTAAGCTAAGGAATGTATGTTATTAGAGATCTGATTGCTCTCCCAAAGTTGTTCTTCTAGTAATCTTCATATTGCAGCCCACGGTATTAGTTTCGGGCTCCTCTTTGAAGTGGTTGTCCTAAGATCTAAGCTTCAAAAAGATTTACGGTTTTCACATCAAGTTTTGTTGTTCAAGTGTTTTGGGGGTGAGGTTAAAGCTGATTCGAGCAACACCGGTTAGGATCCCACGGTTCCCTCATTCTGGTACCACTATTTTCTTTTAAATTTAATTTGCCTAAATGAGATGTTAAGCTCATTTAAACTGGGGAGATCAGTTAGCAACCATGGTTTACCTCATCTGAGAGACTCCCGTAAATTCAAAAGGACATATTTTAAAGTTTTTATTTTGTTGTTGTATTTTGAAAATGTTGTTTAATTTTGAAAATAATTTAATAATTTTCAGTTTTAAAAAGTTTTGCAAGCAATGAAAATAAATGCAGGTAAAAAATATGATGTAAAGTAAATAAATAAAATTGCAGTGCATAAAATATAAATACGTACCTGTCATCTTCTCGCTACTCTCGCTGCATGTTTAGCATCATAAAACAGAATATATTTGCAGGAATTAAATAAATTGAAGAGAGTAAACGAAAGCATCAAGTACAGAAAAGTCGGAAACTGAGTCGTAGCAAAACCCGAGTAAAAAGAAAAGTCGTATTCACATATTGAAAACCAAAACTGGGTGTAAGACATGGGTAAAGGTGGGGGCTGAAGCTAGACTATGTGCTTCTCGACCTTAAGTAAGAGCTACCAACCCGATTATCTACAGAGGGCAGTTCTAACATCGATTCAAGTGATTAATCATGGATCTTTACAAATTTTCATTTGAATTTAACTTTTGTACATACACAATTTTATCTTGCAAAAGAGACTTTTGTTTAAAATATTTTATAAAGAGGTGCAGTCCACATGTTAATCAATTTAATCGAGTTAAGTTACAGACAACCTAAGAGTATCTAGAGCAATCATCTTCTCAAGAGTCGTAGAATAGTATCATCGGTCATAATCCTCTAATTTTATTAAAGGTCCTGGAGGCAAGAGATACTATTCTAAAATCCCTCATTGTATACCTCGTTTCAAAACACATTAGCATTATTATCATTGCTCTAGTCACCTAGACCTTAAACTTACATAAGCTCGATGATCCATATATGGAAAAAAACAAATATCCTTAGTTGCTCACAAGGATTTAAATACATTATAAAAGACTTAAATTCTTGAGCATTGGGTTATTAATGTAGGATAAGTAGTTTATTGTATTTTCATTGATTTGTGTGAATTATTAGGTTCTGAACCATAAATCGGTAGGTCCTTAGGGATTTGTTTGATTTTTTTAATGACCGTTTGTGCTTTCAGGATGATTTTCTTCAGCAAATCATAGGAGACCCAAATGTTTTAAAAAATATATGGAATCTCTCAAGGATGTCCAGAGAAGAGCTCTAGACAAACTTAGAATCTTCTAGATCATTTTAAGTTCATTTTCATTTTGCTAGACTGCAATTACACCATCCGAACTTTAATGTCTTTTAAGTTATGCTTAATATATCTTAATTAACCCATAAGTAGGCTTTCGGTGCTTGAATGGGTGATCGTCCCAAGAGTGAGTGTAATTACTTAAGGGAATTTTACTCTCTGTTGATTGAGCTTTAGCCTATAGTGTTTATGAAAAATTATATCTTTCTTTTCTAATCCCTTTAAATAGTTTCAGATCATTCTTAGCTTATTATCAAGCTCCTAGATCATTAAGGATAGATTTGTAATTTAAGTTATGTGATATTAATCCTTATTAAATGATTGTATCATGCTTAACAATTAATTCAGAGCTTCAAATTAGTTTATTATTGTCTTCTATATTAAGCTCCTCACTTGAGAATCTTTCATAATCATCTTTCATTTGGAGAAATAACACTTTTATCATTTTTTAGAAAATATCATGAGTTGGTTTCTACCCTTTAACCCTTTGTGTTTAAGTTATTTTGGAGAGTCAATTATGATCAATATTACTCTTTCACCCTTTGGTTTGATCTAAAATTTTGATGGGGTTCAAAATTCCATAATTACCACTTTGCCCTTGGGGTTTTTTAACTTCATAATTCCTTTAATTCAATCTAAATAACTTTAAAATTTTTTGTTGAATCGCTACTCATTGGTTAATTAAAATATCACAGAAAAGTTTGTAAATTTTTTACTTTATTTTATTTTATTTTCTGGAAATATTTTAGTTCAAAAATAAAAATTTTCATAGTTAATCCATTTAATTAATCAAAACAAATATTTTTAATTTTTAGTTCACATTATTCTCCTTTATTTACTGAATACGGGGTTATATTTATTTTATTTTTAGCATTTTTCTTCACAAAGTCATTCATTTTTTAAGTAAAAAATACCCCTTAATTTCGCATTTATCCACTTCGACGGTGCATCAACCCGACGTCTCTGAAGCCTAAGTTGTTTTGCACCCAAGAAATGTAAGTTTTGGACATGTATGAATGACGTACAAGAAGATCGTCAAACTTTAGATATTAGGCATGTAAATTCCATAAAAATTATGTCGCGTACATGTAAATATGAAAGTTTAGATGGTGAATATGTAACAACAACAACAACAACAAAGTCTTAATCCCACTACGTGTGGTCGGCTACATGAATCCTTTTTCTCCATTGCGTCCTATTTAGTGTCATATTTTCATTAAGTTCTAGAAAATTAAGATCATTTTTAATACAATAAGCTCAAGTCTTCTTAGGTCTACCTCTGCCTTTCTTAACACAAGTCAAACATCTACTCTCCTAATCAGATCATCAGATGGTCGACGTTTAATGTGACCAAACCATCTAATACCATCTACTCTCCTAATCATCATCTAATGGTCGACGTTTAATATGACCAAACCATCTAAGATGACTTTCTCTAATTTTGTCTATCACAGGAGCTACACCAACCCTATCACGNACCATCCATAACTAAAGCAAAAAGATATGGGCTTAAAGCCGATCCCTGATGTAATTCAATAGAAATAGGAAAATATTATGTCAATCCTCCTTCAGTTTGAACACAAGTAATAGCTCTAGTATACATATATTTAATGACTTGAATATAAGTCATATCAACACATTTCTTCCTGAGAACTCTCCAGAGGATATCTCTTGGAACCTTATCGTAAGCTTTTTCTAAATCAATAAAAATCAAATGTAAATTCTCTTTATTATCTATGAACTTCTCCATCAAACCTCTCAATAAATGTATAGCTTCCATAGTAGAACTGCCCGACATAAATCCAAATTGATTTTGAGAAATTTTTGTGATGTGTCTTAACCTATGTTCAATTACCCTCTCCCATAATTTTAAAGTATGACACATCATCTTAATTCCTCTATAATTTGCACGCTCTTGTGCATCCCCTTTATTCTTAAAAATGGAGACCAAAATACTCTTTCTCCACTCCTCAGACATCTTTTTTGTTTTTAAAATAGTATTAAAGAGTTTAGTAAGCCAAGAAACTCCCAAATCTCTCAAATATTTCTACACTTTAAATGGGATATCATCAGGTCCTACAAACTTTCCACCCTTGATTTTCTTTAAAGCCTCATCAACTTCTTTTTGGCTAATGCGACGGTAAAAATGAAACGTTTTATTTTTATTCACGATATTAAAATCACTAAGGTCAATCGTANGTCACTAGAGCTATTACTACTAAAATTACATTCCATGTATTCAGTTTTAGTTATACTTAAACGAAGACCTTTAGACTCCAATGTAGACCTCCATAATTCAAGTTTTTCCTTGGCTTTTTCTCTCATTTTATCCACGAGAAGAATATTATCAGCAAAAAGCATACACCAAGGTACATCTCTAGTAAGACCATCCATAACTAAAGCAAAAAGATATGGGCTTAAAGCCGATCCCTGATGTAATTCAATAGAAATAGGAAAATATTATGTCAATCCTCCTTCAGTTTGAACACAAGTAATAGCTCTAGTATACATATCTTTAATGACTTGAATATAAGTCATATCAACACATTTCTTCTCGAGAACTCTCCACAGGATATCTCTTGGAACCTTATCGTAAGCTTTTTCTAAATCAATAAAAATCAAATGTAGATTCTCCTTATTACCTCTGAACTTCTCCATCAAACTTCTCAATAAATGTATAGCTTCCATAGTAGACCTGCCGGGCATAAATCCAAATTGATTATGAGAAATTTTTGTGATGCGTCTTAACCTATGTTCAATTACCCTCTCCCATAATTTTAAAGTATGACACATCAACTTAATTCCTCTATAATTTGCACACTCTTGTGCATTCCCTTTATTCTTAAAAATGGGAACCAAAATACTCTTCCTCCACTCCTCAGGCATCTTTTTAGTTTTTAAAATAATATTAAAGAGTTTAGTAAGCCAAGAAACTCCCAAATCTCCCAAATATTTCCACACTTCAATTGGGATATCATCAGGTCCTACAGACTTTCCACCTTTGGTTTTCTTTAAAGCCTCCTCAACTTCTTTTTTGCTAATGCGACGATAGAAATGATACGTTTTACTATTATTCACGATATTAAAATCACTAAGGTCGATCGAATTTTCAGAAACTTCATTAAAAAGTTTATCAAAGTAACTCACCCACCTATGTTGAATATCTTTTTCTAAGAAAAGTACTTTTTGGTTTTCATCTTTAATACACTTTACTTGAGTTAAATCTTTACTTTTCTTTTCTCTTTGTTTGGCTAGTTTATACATATATTTTTCACCCTCCTTAATATCTAATCTATTATAAAGATCATTAAAATCAGAATTTTTAGCGTCACAGATTGTTCTTTTAGACTTCTTGTGGGCTGTTTAATATTTTTTTCAGTTCTCTAAGCTTTTACATTTAAACCAATTTTTATAACATAACTTTTTATATTTTATCTTTTCTTGCACATTATTATTTCACCACGAACTATTTTTATTTGTAAATATTTTTTCATTTGATTCTCCAAGAACATCTTTTGCTACATGTTTAATAGTGCTTGTTATTTTATCTCGCATCACATTTGCCTCTTCATGAATATCCCAAAATTTGAAATTTTGAATTTTACTCATAAAAATAATTTTTTTGTGTTTTTTAAGTTTTTCTATCTAATTCTGCAATGATGAGTCCTAGTATTTTTTATTTTACAACACTCAATCTTAAAATCTAAAACTAATAAACGATGTTGGGTATTTAAATTTTCACTTGGAATGAACTTACAATCTTTAAAATCATGACGATCTCTTCTTCTCATAAGAAAATAATCAATTTGTGTTTTATTAGATCCACTATTATAAGTAATAAGATGTTCATCCCTTTTCTTGAATAAAGTATAAGTAATAACAAAATCATACGCTAAAGCAAAATCTAAAATAACTCTACCTTCTTCGTTAGTTACTCCAAAACCATAGTCATCCTGAATATTTCTGAAATCTCCTACCAATCTACCGATATGTCCATTTAAATCTCCTCCAATAAAAATTCTTTCTTCAAGAGGTATCATTTGTATTAAGTCTTCTAAGTTATTCCAAAATTTATCTTTAGACCTTGTATCTAAACCTACCTGAGGTGCATAAACACTTATAATATTAAGAATCTTAGTATCAATGATAATCTTAAGGATTATAATTCTATCACAAACTCTATTAATTTGTACAACATTATCTTTCAAAGTCTTATCTATAATTACAACTACACCATTTCTAGTGTGACTCTTACCCGAATATCAAAGTTTAAAACCTAAATTATCAATCTCCTTAGCCTTTTCTCCAACCCACTTAGTTTCTTGAATACATAAGATATTAATTTGCCTATGAATCATAATATCAACTAATTCCATTAATTTACCATTGAGAGTACCTATATTCCAAGATCCTATCCTAATATTAGTTTCATTAGTTTCATGGACTAACTTCTTTACCCGCATTCGCCCGTAATGTAGGAACCCTTGCTTATTTAACACTACACCAGGGTGCCGGTGTAGCAGCCCTTGCACACTTTTCACTGTATTCAGGCTATGCAGTGTGTTGCTTCCAAGGGACGCCCTAGCACTTACGCAATGATCAAAAGGATTCATGTCATGATTTTTTCGACAAGTTTTACACTGGTTGTCAACTACCTAACGCAACCCTTCACTTTTCGCATCCGGGCTTGGGACCGGTAATGACAATGTTATGGTGAATATGTAAATTCATTAAAAAAAAATTGAATAGCGCACATGTAAATAACAAAGTTTGGAATTAGACATGTAAACACATAAAATTAAATGACGTGCATGCGATCAACCAAGTTTAGGTAGTGTGCATATAAATATACTAGAATAATTTATGTGTGCAAAGTCATGAGAACAGGGTTGCATGCATGTAAATCCCTTTCTCTCTTAAAATGTGCAAGGCATGTAATCACATAGGATTCGAGTCATATACATGTAAATTTTTTAGAGATATTACCTTCAAGAGCAAGCTTGAGAGGGAAATTCAAGGCAAGTCTGTTTGATGAGGAATTGGGAGAGGTGTGAGGCCTGGGTTGGAGTGCCACAACAAGGAGAGAAGGCTTGAGAGGTGGTTGGAAAGTAAGGTTTTCTATTTTTCTCTTGTTTTATTGGTTGTTGGCTGGTGGAGAGAAAAATAATAGAGAAGATGATGAAGCTTGTGGGAGAAAAGGCTAAGTTGGAGGATCTCACTGCAAGGAATACATGAGAAGATGGTTAGCCGAAGGGAAGCTCACAGGAGGAAGCTCATCAGAGGGAGGAAAAATGGAGAGGAAGTGGTGCTTCACGGATAGAGAAGAAGAATAGAGGAGTGTGAGAGCTTTCTTATGGAGTGAAGGGAGGAGTTTATAGGAGGAGAGAGAGAGGGGAGGCTGGTGTGAGCTTTCGCGAGAGCAGGCGTGGGAGATGTGCGGATCGAGGAGAGAGGCGGAGCAGGGATAGGATGTTTCATGCGTGAGTTCCATTTTCTTTTTAATAGGATAGGATAGTTTTTCTTATGTTACCTTTTTTTATGAATGCATGAGATAAGATCTACTTGAGAGAGAGTGTGAGAGCTATCATATGTGAGTTATTTTAATAGGATATGATATTTATTATTATTATTATATATTATATTGTATTATGTTATAATATAATTTTATTTTATTATTTTAATTATGTAATATCTGACGCGTGGGATTTGATTAGGTAGATAGGATTGTTTTTTTTTATTATATATTATATTATAATAATATTATTATTCTCATTATTCAAAGCTCTCCGCACATTTTTTTTCGGACATGGCCTCGTGGTGAAATGAACGTGCATGCGAATACATACCACTTTATTCTTGTGGATTTACAGATCTACTACCTAAACTTATATATTCACACGTATTTCATGTAATTTTATGTATTTACACATATACAACTCGAATCCTATGTGATTACATGCCTTGCACATTTTAAGAGAGAAAGGAAGAGAGATTTACATGCATGCAACCCTATTCTCATGTCTTTGCACACAAATTATTCTTGTATATTTATATGCACACTACCTAAACTTGGATAATCGCATAAATACATTCCAGTTTGTTCTTGTGGATTTACAGATCTTCTACCTAAACTTATATATTCACATGCATTTCATGTAACTTTATGTATTTACACGTATACGACTCGAATCTTATGTGATTACATGCCTTGCACATTTTAAGAGAGAAAGGAAGAGAGATTTACATGCATGCAACCCTGTTCTCATGTCTTTGCACATATAAATTATTCTTGTATATTTATATGCACACTAACGAAACTTGGATGATCGTATACACGTCCTAATCTTCAAATTGTTGGAGGTTTATGACCAGTCTCGTAGGGTTTTGAAGAGAGCTAGGAGTGGGTTTAAATTTCTATATAGGTGGGGATAGTCAAGGAAAAGTGTTATGGCTAGATCATAAACACTAAGAAGAAAGAAAGACCTCACCAAAAATGGGTTTCATCTCTAGTCTTCTAGGATTGTTGTTTATTTTTCTCTTTTTTTACTAAGAATTACTATATCCAGTGGAGCGCACTTAAAGATTTTAAATTTCCAAATTCATACACCAATTTTTGATTTTATGCTCACCTAAAGCTTCTTCTCAATGAGCCCCTCAAATTTTTATTATATTTCTTTTGGTCCTTTTATTTTCTGAGAATTACTATATCTGGTAGATCATATTTTAAGAATTTTGAATGTCCAAACTCCCCTAATTAATAATCCTCAAATATTTCTTAAGATGAATTATGAGATACTATAACTCATTTGAAAGTCAGGACCTGTCACTTGGTAGGAGATTAAAAGGTTTGTGATATCCCTAGTCAATTACTCATATTTCAAACATGCTGTTTCATTTTAAAATATACTCAGGACCAAGTCTCAAATTCTTTAAAGAGAAGACCTAGTTATTAGGGCATTAATTTCATTCTTCCGTGAAGTCATGATCTTGTTCAAGCATCAGATGTTTTGTATTGGGTTACTCCCCTCTCGATTGTCTTCCTGCGAGCTTCAAACATTCTTTGATTGAACTCTTCAAATATTGAATAATGCTGGGCAACCAACGAATTCTTTCTTTTCCCTTTTCTCTTTTTTTTGTTATTGAGGTGGGAGGGTTAAGCCAACTACCCATTATCTTGTTGATGTCATTGTTTCTGTCATTTCAAAAATTTCTGGAAATCTGTGACGTCATGTGCCTTGTAATTTCAGCTGTCATACTCAAGTTAATGCACTTATTCTGAAACTTGGGCATCCTTTCAAATTTAATCACTTGATTTTTTTGTCTCAAAATTCTGCATTTTGTTTTATTATTGGAAGTTTTTGTTTTGATTTGAAATTTTGACAAAATTTTGTTTTGTTTACAATTTATTGGAAGGTTGTTAGAGTGAAATTTTGGTTTGACATGTTTGCAACAAGTCAAACCTAAAGAGGAAATAAGTGTCGGACCCGATCCGAGATTTAGAGGAGGTTGATTTTGCATCAAACTCACTTCAATAAACATCTCTTATTCTAACACAACTATTAGGGGTGCACCCCATTTTTGGGAGGCAGAAGGATCCTGAAACCTCTCTGTTTAGGGATGTCTAAACAGTGGCTCCAGATTCCAAGAGAAGTTGATTATACCCGTTCAAGGAAAAAATGAGCGAGGTATGCCAACAAAAGAATGGTATCTTGGTCCACAAAGGACATAGACTTGCTACCAATTTATGAAAACAAAACCATCTGATCATTGAAGGAGAGAGGTAGTAGTCCCCAGCAGAGTCGCTAAAATTTGTCGGCCGCCAAACATGGGTTTGGTAGTTTTGAAAGTATGATTNTATATATATATATATATATATATATATATATATATATATATATATATATATATATATATATATATATATATATATATATATATGAGAAGTAACATTTTAATTTTTAAAAAATTATGAGACCGAACCGATCTAATATATTTAATAATTTAAATAAATGAGCACAACACTGCAAGTGATGCATTTATTCCAAGGAATATACACATTGTTTGATAATGAGACTTCATTAAATAAAATTTAGAGTCTATGACAACCGTTCTAGTCTGCGAAACAGTTCATGTTGACCGAAAAATTCTCTTATTTAGTATTGAAGACTAAATAGGGTTTATATTAAACTGGGTTTCAACATTCTCTTTGGTGGCAAAGCCCTATAGTTAATTACATTTTAAGTGACCAAAGCCGCTTAAGAATACTGTCGATTCAAATCAGTAAATTTTGCCTTCAAGATTTTCTAATTTTAAGTTTTCAAGATTGGAAATTGAAAATTCAAAAGAGAATTGATAAAAGATGGAACAGTTATTTTCAGAAATCCGAAGGAGTGAAAGCCAGGAGATGTCACTGATTCAAGAGAAACCGCGGTGACTTCTCAAGCTATCTTATTTGTCTGGCTTTAATAATAAAAATATATTATTTGATGTTTCATCCTGCTAATTTTATTTATTCAGGGCTTACACTTGCATGACACAGTCATACAAATAGCCTGGAAGATAGGAGGGTTTATGTCGTAATAAACGACAACCTCGTTATGGCTTAAATTGTAAAACGTGTTTGTGCAAAAGCCTAAAAGACGAGTTGAGAATTTACACGGTATTAGACGGACTACCTTAAATCTTTATGGCTTATTATTTAAGCTAAGAAATGTAAGTTGTTATAGATCTGGTTGCTCTCCCAAAGTTGTTCTTCTAGTCATGTTTGTCTTGCTGCCCACAACATTAGTTCTGAGCTCCTCCTTGAAGTGGGAGTCCTAAGATCCAAGGTTCAAAAGGTTTTACAGTTTTCACGTCAAGTTTTGTTGTTCAAGTGTTATGGGGGGTTAAAGTTCATTAGAGTGACACTAGTTAGGATCTCACGGTTCCCTGACTCCGGCACCATTATTTTCTTTTGAATGTACTTAGCCTAAATGAGTTTTTAAGCTCATTTAAACTGGAAAAATCTTGTTTGCAACTGTTGGTTACCTTATCTGAGGGACTCTCGTAAATTCAGGAGGACGTATTATGAAGTTTTTTTTTTTGTTGTTGTATTTTAAAAATGTTATTAATTTTTTAAAATAATTTTGTAATTTTTAGTTTTGAAAAGTATTGCAAGTAAGATAAATAAATGCAGGTAAAAAGATGTTATAAAGTAAATAAATAAAATTGCAATGCATAAAATATAAATGTGTATATGTCATCTTCTCACTACTCCTGCTGCATGATTAACATCATAAAGCAAAATATATTTGGAGGAATTAAATAAATTACAGAGAAGTAAATAGAAGCATTTGGTACAGAAAAGTCAAAAACTGAGTCATATCAAAGCTCGAGTAAAAATAAAACCCGTATTCATATATGGAAGACCAGAACTGGGTGTAAGACATGGGTAAATGTGGGGGCTCAAAGCTGGACTATGTGCTTCTCAACCTTAAGTAAGAGCTACCAACCCGATCATTTACGGAGGGCAGTCCTAACCTCGATTCAAGTGATTAACTGTGGACCTTTACACATTTTTATTTAAATTTAATTTTTCTTACATACACAATTTTATCATGCAAAAGAGACTATTGTTTAAAATATTTTATAGAGAGGTGCAATCCATAAGTTAATCAATCTAATCGAGTTAGGACTACAGACGATCTAAGAGTATCGGGGTAATCATCTTCTCAAGAGTCGTCGAATAGTATTATCGGTCCTTATCCTATCATTGTATTAAATGTCCTGGAGGAAAGAGATACTATTCTAAAATCCCTCATCGTATCTCTCGTTTCAGCAAACATTAGCATTATCATCATTGTCCTAGCCACCTAGACATTAAAATTACATAAGCCTGATGATCCGCATGTGACAAAATAAATCTCCTCAGTTGTTCACAAGGATTTAAATATCTTAGAAAAGACTTAAAGCTTTGAGCACTGGGTTATTAATGTATGATAAATATTTTAGGATATTTCTAGTGATTTGTGTGAATTGGTGGACCCCGAACCATAACTTGGTGGGTCCTTAGAGATTTGTTTGATTTTTTTAAACGACCGTTTGTGTTTTCAGAATGATTTTCTTAAGTAAGGTTGAAGTTGACCCGACAATAATGATGATATATGTTAGCTTTCCCAATGATAAATGCATGGTTCATTTGCATTTGCTAAAAAAGCTAGCAACACTCCTCAAGCCTTAGAGCTATTAATATTTGGGCTTTACACAAGGTGAAAACTCATTTGATTGTGCAAATGCTTTATGAAACTTTTTGCCAGTTCTAAACACTTTTCAATTGGTTATCATCACACACTTATAACTATCAATGACACGACAAAAATGCAACTCTTTAAAGATTGAAAAGTAACTTTTGTTTATCCTTCATAATAAATCATTAAGTAAAATGTAAGAACTCATTTTGACGTTATGAAAGGTAATTATATAGTTAAGTTTTTTTTTAAAATTAATTGAAGATGTTTAGTTAGTTGAGCAACAAAGAGATGACGAGTTATACAAGCAACAACAACAAAAAAAAAAACTGGTGGAGGAAACTTAAACCTCTTATGCATATATTCAGATGGATTAACAATGTGTTATTGATTTTATGATATACGACCACCATTCCTATACTTTTCATTCTCTTATAAGAGCGAAAGAATTTGAATTTGATCTGTTTTCATCATATGCACAAAAACTTATATGGATAGCCCTTGAATCTTTCTTCTCATTAGAAAAAAAAGTCCATTATTATGGATATAACTTATATAATTCAACAAATTGATGTCATTAAAATACTAAAATTTTATTCTTATTGCAAATGGAAAATTATTACCTATTAGAAATTCATTATGGTAAAAAATAATTTTAGATGCTAGACTTGCATGATGATCTTACAAATATTGATAAGAAAATAAAATACAGAAAAACAAAGGAATTTTTACATTAAAAATTTAGAAAGAAAAAAAAATATGACGGTAATAATAGATGGAATAAATCATTATATTACTATGAATTACAAAATTTTATTTTATTTCTTATAATTGCAAAAATATGATATTATAAAATATAGAGCAAAAACTTGATTTATTGTCATTGTAACTAAATATATTTGAGAAGTATTAAAGTGTAATGAATGTAGTCGGTCTATGGAGATTTTATAATATTAGTTAGATGACTATAATCAGGCAAAAATAATTAGACAATGTTATTGGGGTGACAAAATTTGAATGATCATGCATGAATAGCAATAAATGAGCGACAACGATTAGATGATGGCAATCATATATTAATAGTTACTAACAATGATTGTTTGAGTAAAATGTCGGTCATAGCTATATTTTATCGTGTTTTTAATCTCCCTCTTTGTTAATTCAAGCCCCTTTTAGGTAAATGTATGATAGCTTATTTGTAAGTTTGTATGACTAATATTTTAGTTATTTCATATATCTCGAAGCACTTTATCGGACTTCCTATAGATATTTTTTTATTATAAATCATTCAATCAGTATTTCTATATATTAATGATCTTAGAATTGTGTTAAGTTAGGCTTGTTCCATTTTTCAAATCGAGTTGCTTGATTTGACTAAAAATATGTTAAATATGGTTATTATTTAATTATTCTACTCTTGCCCAAAGCTTTTAATCACATTTCAAATACTTAATTTGAGCTTATATGAATTCATTTTTTTCTTCACTTATGGCGTCATTAGATTCATCTTATCTAGTCATTTAGTTCCTTTAAAGTTTTTAAAATTAGAATTCAATTAGCATTGAATTTAATTTATGAAGTTTTCAATTTAAGCTCGATATTAAGATTCAAGATTAATAAAATGAATTTCTAATGACATATCAATTATCATTTACCTTGAAGCTTAATAAAGATTATGGCTATTTTTAAATTCGAAATAGCATTGAATCCATTTTTGAAATGGAATAATGAAGGTCATAAAAAAGCAATATATAATAAAGTTTAATGAAAGTGATTGCTATGAGCATGACCTCCCTCTTAAGAAAAAGAAAAGTTAATAAATATGGATAGCAATTTAATTGATTTCCATAAAAGAATGGTATTTAGCCTTTACTACTTTGATTTCTTAAGATTTTGGAAATATGTTTAAAATGTAGGATTTATATACACTTTATTCATTTTTTTATCTATTTATATATCTAACATTTAAATGCTTATAATTATTTTTTTTATAACATTCATTGTCAACATTACATCAAAATATTGCACCAAAATGTATTTTTTTAACTTCACATAAATTAACATTAACGATAATTTTTATTTGATTTGAAGATTAAAACACTTCCTATAGAGAAATAAAGATGTAGTTGCTTAAAATGATGCATAATAATTCGATGATATGTATATAAACAACTTGGTTAAAATTTATTAAAATATATTTCTAGTATTATCAAGTCTTCTTATTAAATGACTCAATGAACTCTACTATAAATACTATTACTAATCTTAAAGTAAAACAAAGCCTTCATTTTAAATTTAAAATTATTTATGGCTCATTTGGCATCCCTTTTATTTTTATTTTTTGCTTTTATTATTTAAAACATATTTTATTAGTATAATTTTCACATGTTCTTATTTTTTATTTTTAAAAATAATTTATATTATTTCAAAAAATTAAGTCTTTTGGGTGTTAAAAAAAATAAAATCAAAGTATATTTTTATTCAAGTCAAAATAATAAAAAATATAAAATTAATATAAATAACAATTTCCAATGACCACTTACTTTTTTCATAAAATTAGTTTAGTTATAATACACTTTATTCAACTACTTTAAAAACAAATAGATAATCCAAATGTACTCATATTTTTTTTCTATACGCCAAAATGCATAAATTTGCGCTTATTAGTTAATATCCCAAGTTTTCTCTGCGGAAAATGATTTAAAATGAAAAAAAAAAAGGGATGGGGCCTCGGCGTAGACCATAAACCCTTCCCTTCTTACCTTTCATCCATTTCCCAATGCCGCCCGTCGACCCCGCCCGTCTTTACGCAAAACCCTAGCGCCGTCCTCCTGCTCAGCTTACCATTACCAGCAAAGCCATACCAACACCAGATTTGATCTCAGCATACTCGACACCTTCCCTTCTACAANCTTACCTTTCATCCATTTCCCAATGCCGCCCGTCGACCCCGCCCGTCTTTACGCAAAACCCTAGCGCCGTCCACCTGCTCAGCTCAACATTACCAGCAAAGCCATACCAACAGCAGATTTGATCTCAGCATACTCGACACCTTCCCTTCTGCACGACTGTTGGCGGATTAGTCTCCTTCCTCCGCTCGATCTGCGACGCAGAAGCTGCTTTCTTCCTTCGCATTCTGTTCTTCATCCGCGCAACTGGTTAGGAGTTTTCTCCTTTGCAAACCTAAAAGCTGAAAATTTGTTATATTTTTCTCTTTATTTCAGATGTTCATTTCTGTTTGTTGATGAGGTCCAGATCTTGGAAAACGATTGCATATAGACTTGATTGCGCAAGGGATGATCTTCAAATTTTGTTTATTTTTCCTGTCAGTCTATGTGCCAGGATTAGAATGCTTGATGGGAGTAATGATTTTGTGAATTTAAGATGTCAACTGTTCTAGAATCCCTTGGTTTAATTTAATTAACATATCTATTTTATTTGTAAGAAATTAAAGGAATCTTATAGTGGATATGATTACTCATGCAAATTGCATTGGATCATTAGTTGGGGCTTGTATGGTAGCATGCGTGTCATAGGATACGTAGCTGTTTCATCATGCTGAATATGTTTGCCTGACATCTTAAAATAACTTGATTTATTTATTTGTTTTTTTGTTAGCTCAAAATTGTATCCTGCTATTTTTTTGACAGTTTATTTTTTATGACTAGTTGAATTACTTACTTCAATAAGAAAACCTTCGCATGATTAGTTTATTTTTTTAGATTATTTCATTTGTGTATTATATTGCTTTCTTCTGCATATGGTGGTGTTTGCTTGTAATAACTGAAAAAAAAAGATTTTATTTTATTTTATTTTTTATTGTATGTAGTTCTGGCCTGCATTGGTTTATGGTATTTTGGTAATGGCTAAGAAAACCTGGAGCTTCATTTGTTTATTTTCTTAGATTATTGCATTTGCGTATTATATAGCCATCACGTGCATATGGTGCTTGTTCGTTATAACTGAAAAAGAAAAATTTTAAAAGATGTTTTTTTTTTTGCTATGCAGTGTTGGCCTGCATTGGTTTATGTTATTCTGGTAATGGCTAGGCAACCAAGCCCAGAAATAGATGATGAGCTTTTTAATGAGGTTTATGGAAAAGAATATACTGGCCCTATGAGATCAACATCTAATAATGCAGAGGCTAAAGCTAATGCAAACAAGAGACCCTTAACTAATGATCATTCGGATGAGGAAAATGATTCTCGAGATCCAAATGCTGTTCCAACTGATTTTACTAGCAGGGAAGCTAAGGTGTGGGAGGCAAAAGCTAAAGCTATGGAAAGAAATTGGAAGAAAAGGAAAGAAGAAGAAATGATTTGCAAACTATGTGGAGAATCCGGTCATTTCACTCAGGTATTTAAGAGATTAATTTTCTTCTAGTGATACATACTTTAGTGATTCTTTTTTTCAACAAAATGGTCGAATGGATGTTTTAAAGTATCATTTACTGTTCCATTTTTTCTGCTTTTGCAATACTCTTTTCTCCTTGCTGTTAGGTAGGCTTCATTGTCAGGAATAATTTTATAGAAAAATTGGGATATATGCATACAATTAATGATAGATAATGATGAAGATGTAGCTTACAAAGTTTGAGTTGAAAGATGGAGCTCTGCAAACTAAATCAGTTTTGAAAGGAGAGTTGGTGATGAATGCAATGCCAATGCGATGGTATGAGATTTATTGTAGATGCATTGCGAGATTAGATTAAGAAGCTGCAATACATCTCATTGGGAGAAACAAAATCACAAATCTGCTTGAGACGGAGGATATGATTATTTCTTAGGATGTGGCTTAATATTGGAATTTTGCTTTGGTGGGGTGGGGGAGGGGGGTTAGGCCGATGCCCCAAGAAAATTGAAGTTGGTGGTTATGATCTATAAAGTAAAGCATCGAAAAAGTCCCGCCAAACGCAACCCTAATGTTTTTAAGAGCCAGTTTTAATTTTTTTTTTAATAAATAGTATTTCAAAAAATATTTAAATTATATTTATATTTTTTCCATAATTAATACAATTTTTTAATGATTAATAAAAGGAAAATTCTTCTCTTAAATACATATCATTAAACTCATGGTCCATTGTGGTAAGGGTAAGCATGTCAAATAACAAGAGAAAGCAACCAAACAATAATTTTCTCAGAATAAGAATATATATCATTTGCTTATTTTTGCATCATTAGTGCTAGTGTTTTCGAACAGTTCAAACTACTTTATTAATAACTTTTTGCGGCATTTTTTTACGAGTAATTTGGATGCTATGCTTGATGTTGATATGCATTGCTCAAATTTGGGGAACCCGTGGGTCAAGTGTGCCATCTTCTTTCTCTAATTACTATTTGAACAAATGAAATTCAACTTTTGCTTTTAGCTCCTTTGACTTGATATTTTGATGGTTAGGGGTAGGGGTGTAAACGAATCGAACACGAACGAACAAAGCTTGTGTTCGTGTTCGGTTCGTTTGAAATTTATTTTGTTTGAAATAAGCTCGTGTTCGAAATTGTTCCTGAAGTCACTGTTCGTGTTTGTTTCTTAACGAACGAGCTGAACACTAGCTGTTCGCGAACGTCAAGCCAGTTTGACATCCCTAATATATATATATATATATATATATAATATTATATTAATTATATTATATAAATATATAATATCTATATTAGTATATTACTAATATAGTATATTAATATA
>JXCR01137596.1:187283-201576 GCA_002079205.1 Phalaenopsis hybrid cultivar | reverse complement strand
TACATTGGAAGTGCCAAGCTATTTGTTCAGTTTCTCTGTCTCTGTGTTCCTTTTATCACGCTGTTAGCAATTTTTTTATGAATTGTAATAGGTTAGTTTCAGTAATTTATAATTCCTAAAATGAAAGGATGGTTATTTCTGGTAATTATTGTATGAAGTTTTTCTTGGTTTCTTGTAAATTTTATTGTGGAAAAGTGAAAACACACACACATGAAAAAAACAGCAATATTTGTCTGGATGTTGTAACTAATCAATAGAAGTTATAAAAGATTTGTGAAGCCCAGATTCACAAAGTGCTTGAAATGTCTTGTGTTAAAATTGCATCCATACGACATGCACTGTTTTGTCTATGTCTAATAGAAGTCGGCATTTTTTTTTATACTTAATTATTGCTTTCAGAGTTTTAGTTCTCAGTTTTAGTGGTTTAAAGCAGGCCTATGAATGTCCCTATATAACAATTTAGTTCTCTGTTACTTTCTATTGGTTTAGTGTATATTTAGAATATTGTATGCTCAAAGACAACTTATTGGAGAGTGTAGGATTAGGAAGAAGTGAGGATGGACAACTATAGGAATAACTTATAGAAGATTTTATAGTTTATTGCTCGTTAGAGATGGAAGATATGCAAGCTATGATTGGTAAACATTAGGATAGGAAAGCAAGAGGTACATGAATCCATGACAATAGGAAAAAGCTGGAAATCTGAAGGCACATGTTCAACAAGCCTTAGGAGATTTTTTTAATTGTAATTATTACTCTTTCTAAAGGCATCTAGGTAGCTCTATATATAACTACTCCTTGAATGTATGATAAATTAAGAAAAGCTTATCTACAATCCTATTTTCTACATGGTATTAAAACACTAGGTTGGGATTCCAATGTTTTGACCTATTTATCCTAATTTCCCCTTCTCTTAGTATTTTCATCTTTCTGAGTTTTTGATTTTTCCATAAAAGTGTTAACTATCATAAATGATGAGAATTTGAGCAATCCTATTGAAGGAGAACTCTAGGATTCACAAATCTCATATCATTTGAATGTAGAAAATTATCCAAAGTAATGTCATATTATGAAAATTTCCTAAGAGGAAAATGGTAACTAACCTTATTGATCATTTTGATCCTGAAGACCCAAAATCCATACTTCTTATTAAAGGAGGCTTTATTATCATGTCATGATTATGGAACTCTATTATGCCTAATGTTGGTGGACCTTGTATGTTCCTGCAATAATAAATGAATTGTGGGAAGCTATGAGAGTGACATACTCAAAATTTTGTATGTTGCCATCACAAATGAGATTAAGATACATCTATTAACCTCTAAACAAGGTAACTTATAGGTTATTGAATTTTTTGATGTAATGCAGATTTTTGGTTTGAATTTTTATCAAAATCTCAAAATGAACTGTAGTGATGATATTATGT
Organism: Phalaenopsis hybrid cultivar; assembly: GCA_002079205.1. NCBI lineage: Eukaryota > Viridiplantae > Streptophyta > Magnoliopsida > Asparagales > Orchidaceae > Phalaenopsis > Phalaenopsis hybrid cultivar. Next base: position 200,150 of record JXCR01137596.1, on the reverse strand, counting down.
TTCTAAAATGTTATGGAAAAAGGGAAACGATCTTTGAAATGGGTGTCAAAAATTGACCCAACACTCTGAGTCATTTGAAAAATCAGGGTTTGAGTTGACCAAAATACTTTTCGGATCATATTTGAGTTAGAAATTTGAACTGATATGATTTTTTTCAGTCGGATTTGGGTTGACCTACTAACTTGAAATGAAATCAAAATCAATCTGCTATTCAAAATTGACTCCAAATTTACTCAAAATTGATTCGAATTTGTTTTGTATAGCTATTATGCTTTATGTTAAATGAGCTATATGTGTCAGGTTTGGGTTAGCATGGTGGGGCCAGATCGGATTCAATATGGACTTTTGATCCATTTAATATTTTGGGCCAGTTAGTTTTTCAAGCCAGATCATAACCCTATCCGCAAACCTAATTTGCACCCTTATCTTTGAGTTTTGCATCTCAATTAAGAATTTAATCAAGTTCATATCTAAATCTTGGGCAAATAAACATACCTTCTCTTCATGTGGCTTCCCTTATACAAATTGAAGAAAGAAGTACTATAATGTTTGACACCCAAAACAGAAGGGTCAACTATAGTAATCACAAAAACTCAAGGTAGAGGATTGATAGCCATTGAACTTTTTAAAGAATGGGTATTAAAAAAAATGAAAACTTATGGAAGGCATCCAAGCTGTGATGGGAATAAAGGATGTCAATCGAAAGGACACTCATTTATAAAGACTTTTGGATTCAACTTAGAAGAAATATATAAGTAATTAATCTTATTAGCTCTTTAGTAAAATCATATGGGTTGTTGTCTTTAGCTCGAAGCGACTAAACCCGTAATCTGTCTGTAACTCTTCAAATAGTTTCTCCAATTTTTTGTTAATAAATATAGGGTGCCACTAACCACATGACAAATTATGCCAATATCTTAAAAGCCTCGTCCTAGCAATTGAAAGGTCAAAGTAATTGATGACTTCTTAACCACAGTTGTACGACGAGAATGCCATTATTTTCCCTTCACTTACCCCAACAATATCCTACAAGCCTTTTATTTTGTTGTAAATATCTTTATATATTCATAAAGTAACCCATGATCAAAATTGGAAGTTGACATTCTCAACTTATTATTATGTTTTTAGGATTTACCACATGGAAGTTGACATTGGGCAAGCTAGATAAAAAGAGGAGTTATATCTGGGTACAACAATGATTATAACAATCGTTCATTAGGTGAAGGTTATCTTAATTCTCACTTGTTTGATTAATAGAATGACTTCTATATATTATGATTTCAAATTTTGCAAATTACCTCACTGAATATTTTTCTATGAGATTGCAATAAAATTTTTTTTTCAAAAATATATGGTTGTTTTATGTACACATTTGTAAGCAACAGGTTAAGTTTGACCCTAGAGCATTTGATTTGCGTTTTATTAGGATATAAACTCTTAAAAGGGGTATAAATATACTTATCAAACCCTCAACCCCTCAAAAAAAAAAGAAAAGGCAAAACTTAAAATTTGCCGCAATTGATGAAAAACAGCCCCTCCCCCCAATAACAACACACACACACACAATCCCTAAAAAAAATGAAAAGAAATCTTAAAATTTGCGGTTGATGAAAAATAGCCCTTCTTTGGTCAGCCTTTTCTTTTGGGGAGACAGTCGCATATGATATAAGTTTGATGAACGTAATATTTTTATATTGGTTGTTCATTAACAAATATAAATGAAATAGATCAACTTAATCCCCTAAGGTTAATACTTCATTTAGTAAACCATTTTTGGGCTATATAAGGACAAAACCCATCTAAACTCACATGCAAGTTCTGCACTTGAAATCAGTATCCGATAACTTCTTAACAATGATTTTGATTAGCCTATTATCATATAAAAAGACGCTAAACATTTTCTATTCCTCATAACTGAATACACCTTTGAAAAGCGTAATTCCTACCTATCAAGCCTTCTTTACTAGTTATTAATACCATTTACATTTCACAAGCCCTGTTTGAGGTATTAAGGAACAAGAATTAGAGAAAAGCTGTTCGAGAAGAGATGAATGTTCTAGAGAAAAATTACATTTGGGAAATAGCTGTTACCTAAATATAAATGGGTTGTAGTGTGTAAGGTGGTTTTTACATTAAAATATAAAGCTGATGAGAGCTTAGGTTACTAGAAAAGTAATACGCTCAATCATATAGAATAGGTTATTAAATAATATTTGCTATAGTTGCAAAAATGAATGTAATTTGTATACTTTTTTCTGTGGTCGAGTACTTTGGATGACTCACGGAACAAAATGACGTAAATAAGCATTTTTATATGGTGATGTGAAAGACATTTTTAGACATTCTTTATTAGGATTCAATAGCTCCTTTTTAAAAAGGAGCAATTCTGTAAACTAAAAAAGGCACTATATGTATTAATGCTATCTATTTGGCCATGGTTTAAAAGATTCACAAAAGTTACAAGTGGAGCGCATTATAGAAAAAAATCAAAGAGACCATAGACCATTCATGAAACTCTTAATTGAAGGGGAAATGGCAATTCTTATCTTAGATGTTAATGATATGATTGTAATAGGTTATGATGGAGAAACAGAGTCACTTTGGCAATCGCAATATATTAGCCTTGTTAAGTTTGACATAAAAAAGGGGGAAAAAAACTAATCAAATTAAAATAAGTGATGTTGAAGTTGCTCAATTAGAAAGAAAGATATTTATCTGAAACCAAAATGTGTTATAGACCTATAGTGAAAATGAAGATGGCAGATTGCCAGTTATGTGAAACATCAACCTAAACCCTAAATAAGCTTTTCATTCTCCAATTTAATATAAAAACTAAATATTCATATGCTTAATACTTCTATTTTTACTATAGAAAAAGAGCCCACAACTTTTTTTGCCATCCTTAAATTTAGACAAATCCATCAATCACAAAATATTTAAGCACTTGCTTTTCCTGCTGCCTCAGCTTTGAAGGGAGAATGGCTTGGATGGGGTAGTTGCATTTTTATTTGTTTGAGATCAGCGAGGGTGAAATGAGTAGTTAAAGGGTTAACAAGGAGAAAGGATATGTCAACAATGTAACACAAGCAAATGAGGGGAGGGGAGGGGAGGGTTAGGGGTATAAAAAATTGCCCAACACCTCAACTTGACTCGAAAAATTTTAGTTTGAGTTGAAAATTAATTTTTGGTTGGGCTTAGGTTAAGAATCCTAGCACATGATTTTTTCAGGTCGGGTGTGGTCGACACGCCAACTCGATTTTGAGCGAATTTGATCCGACAACTTAAATTTGACTCAAATAACTCTACTCTCACCCGAAATTGACCCGAATAAATGTTAAGCATATGTTTGTAAACCGGGTTTAGGTCAAATAGTTTTGTGCTGGACCCAAACCTAGGACCTTGAACTTGATTTGACACCCCTATTGTCGGTTGAGATGGTACGTCAAGTGGTTCAATGGGAGTTCTTATAAAAGTGAGGGATGATACTCGTGAGGTGTCACATAGATAAGGGTTTTGATAGTAGGAAAAGGACAAGAAACAATTGAGGATATAATGGTACTTATTGAGGTGCTTTTTTGTTTAATTGTGGCGTTCTTTGTAGAAAAGAGTTATGGGTGGAGAGTGTTGAAGAGGCGATGGCTATTCTTTTACTTCTACTCGGGATAGTTGATTTCAATGTCTTGTAAACTTGTTATTGACATGCAGCGTTTGTAATACAAAATTTGTTATTGGCGTGCCATCTTTGAATTCCAACCAAAAAAAAAAAAAAAACTGCTGACTTTATGACATATAAAATAGCAAGATAGTTATTGTTACAACATTTTTGTTGGGAAAAATCTATTTGTTACGAAGTAATTAATGAAGAGACCATGCACAACGAGAAGATCCCGATATTTATATGATTCTACTAAAATAGTGATCTACATTCCTGGGAGATGAAAGATATATTTTTCAATATCATCAAATCAAATTGGTGAATAAACAAACCAGGTAACGTACACCCATTCTTGATACAAAGTGAAGGCCCAAATCTCTAAAGCCAAATGAATTTCTACGCACCAAGTACACCAGTACAAAGAGAAGTCCTTAAATCTATCAAGCTATATAAATAAGAATAGTTTTAAATTCCTTGTGAAAATATTTGAATAGCATAAGGATATAGATCGGAGCCTTGATAGATTAACTTTACCCGGTGCTCTTCAAAGAAGTCACCACTCAAGATTTCTCTCTCTTTTTTTTTTCAATTTTTTTGGCCCTTGAGTACAATTCAACTCTTCTCTTCCTTTCATTTATAGAAGTTTAAGTAGTTGAAAATTTGAAGAAAACTCACTTAAAAATTTTGATTTAAAGATAGTCATAATTTTTAACATGTTTTTATATAATAATAATGGATGATTTTTAGTTATCACAAAGCTATCTACTTTGATTTTTTTGCTTGATGATATTATTGTGAAAATATCCTAATAATTCTCCCCCTTGAGTTAAAAGTATACCAATTTGTATTGGTTCTTAAATAAAACTCTCTAAGCTTCCAAAGCTCCAACTGGAGGTGCATTGCTCACTTACACGAATCTTGGATGATATATGAACTTAACACCGATAAAAGACCATTGAATCACATATTTTGCGCATTTGTATTATACCATTGAAGTATTCGTCTTCATACTCTAAATGCTACAACTGTACACAAAAAATTCGTGCAGCATGAGTTCAATTGACATGATCATAGTTTATCCTCGACGTGTGGGCCCTTTGTTTTGGAACTAGAATTGCATTTATGAATTTAAGCTTTTTCTGTTTCCTCTTGCATAGTGCTTCAACACAAATGACGAAAGTAGCAACTCCAGTTAGAGTTGTGCCTTGCAACACATTACCCGCTATCTTCTTTTTTTTTTTTTTTTCCATGACAACTTGTGTACCGCAAAATTTATTTCTTCAATATACCTTGAGAACTAACATCCTGCTTGATTAAGAATAAGTTGTAAACATGTCGTGTTGAATTGGAGCCACCCTTGGTTTGATCTTGAGTTTGATTTGTTAATTTATTTCAAGCTTCTTCAATTCTACAGGTTTGACCCATTTCATTTATTATGAAAAGTGAAAAATAATCTTGGTTCAAGTATTTTTTTGTAATCAAATGATAAAGTGAATGAAAAATAATATTAAATTGCTTAATACAAAGAATTGAGATAAATTTTAATTTTTTTTACTTCTTTGTACTGAAACTCTTGTATTCTCATTATTATTGGCATTTTTTAATATTAGCATTTCTAAACTTGCTGGATCACGAGTTAACTGGCCGAGTTAGGATTGGCACAAGCTTGGCTTATTTGCACTTTGAGCTTAGCTCTATGCTATTTATTGAGTTGAGCTCAAGCCTGCTCATAAGTTGGCATGACTTCATCACAGTCAAATTAAGAACACTTAATGATCTTTTTTTTTATGGTTTGGCGCATACTCTGCTATTTTTTTTTTCTACTCTCAATACTCATACATCTTCAACTTAATTATGTTAAAATCTAATCTTACACGCTCTCTTCTATATAAATAGAATCACGAACATATGGCTCATTAACAGAACAATTCCTTTTGAGGACATATAATGTTTTGTTTGGGTTGAAGGAAAGTGAATACCATGAAATGGAATCTTAATAAATTTGTTGGTTGATTATCAATTTGTAGCCTTTTTTTTGGCTTTTAAACCTCCTTTTTTTAATTTTTATTTCGCTCATATTTCCATCAAAACTTCCATCATTCAAACGTAACAATATATCATTAACAGGCTGCATGTAGGGTTCACTTATCTCTGTGTATGACTTCTATCATCAATAGAACATTACCCGAATACTCATCTAACAACACTATAGTTCTAGTGTCATTGGAATGCTTCTCCTTTCTCTTTAAGGCATTAATAATCTACATCCTTGTACCACCCTATCACGAGAATTATGTTTTTAATGATGTAATCTCTTCTTAAAAATTCTTCCAGCAAATCACCATGCATGCATTTGACTACCCTCAAGCTTAGCATTCTTATCTATAAGAAGTGAATTCTCAACATAGCTAAGCTAATTGCGTCTTTCATATAGTATGGTGTCATTTAACAAGTTTAGGAAGTGACAGCATGAGAATAACCAAACTTGATTTCCATCATCTACTTTCTTATTAATATCTCTTATATCCCCAAAAATGGAATAAAATTCTATAACATTCGATTTAATCATGTAAAGCAATCACATGCTCTGCTACTGATAAAGCTTGATTGATAGACTTTTATCACGAGCCACATACCCTTTGGAATTGTTTTCTCCTATAGGTTGTACATTAAACATGGCTGAATTTTCAAGGGAGGGTTTTCATCTCTCCTTTATTTAACTCAGATGTTTGTTAATGCTCTATGCATGCTTTCCTAAGTCCCTAAACGCATTTCATATGTTCTTTTGGAAACAGTAAGACACCAATATTTTTTCCAAAAGAAATAATATAGAGACCAAGCTTCACAGTAAGACACCAATATTTTGTACTCAAACTCACAACACATTGATTGGAAACAGAGTGAAGAATCTTAAGAGGCTGGTTTCACATGCCCAACCTGCTTGCCAATATTTATGTAATTACAATAAAAGAAAAAAGAAAGCCCTTAGAACAAATTTATCAGTCTATTAAGGAGTCACACAATTGTAAAATCAAATTAGGGGAAAATACTTTATTCTGCTCAAGAATACCATATCTTTCCAAAAATGAGAAGCACGATTTTGAAGCTAAGCTAAAAGAGTAAGAAGAGTTTCGAATACTTTGTAGAAATATTAAGATAATAAATATTAAGAGCTAAGTTATATAAGATCTCTTCTATGATGCTCCCGGAAGGTAGTGCCACATATTTTTTTCTATTTTATTCCCTCTTTTTTTTCCTACTTATTACAGTTGATTTCAACCGTAAAGCACAACCCAACGGCTTTCATTCTTTTTATATTAGTTTAAGAAAATGAAAATTTGAATCAAATTCTGGTTTAAATTTTGAGTTGAATTAAATTCATAATAATAAAAAAAATTAATGCTGTACTTATCCAATAACAAAGAATAACTTGTATTTAATCTATNTCTTTTTATATTAGTTTAAGAAAATGAAAATTTGAATCAAATTCTGGTTTAAATTTTGAGTTGAATTAAATTTCATAATAATAAAAAAAATTAGTGCTGTATTTATCCAATAACAAAGAATAACTTGTATTTAATCTAAATTCATGTATTTTGAACTTTTTTTATTTATTTTGTGGCAATCTTGATATATATTTGAGCAAATGCTTTGGAAAAGATAATTCATGTAAGCAATTTCTAACTTAGATTATGTTTTTTTAATGGATACTTGAGGTTAAGATGACAACAATTCAGATATTTATTTTAAGCCAGTATTTATTTCAAAATTTAATGACAGAATTCCTTCGAGTTATATACATTATACTGACAGCAGGCTATCTTTTATTTTTAAACCATCTATTAAATTTATGGAAACTACTTTAGTGTTTCACCCTAGTTAGACTTGTGAATGTGTACTGCTATTATTCTATCTCGGGTAATAAAATATTCATACGATTCCAATTCTCATAATAACCATTATTTTTTGCTGTGATTGTTACTTTTATCATCCTTTTTCTGTAGCTAATTTCTGTTCTTTTGGTAATAATACAGTGTATGAGGGACCTAAGTGAAAACTATATGAAGAAGATATCAACCATTAGGGCCGTTCAGGCAAAGCAGTGGGAAGATTTTATCCAATTTAGCCAGAAAAGGCAGCAGCAGTTTAGCGTGCAGAGCTCCTATGTCCAGCCCGCACATCCTGATTATGATCAGTCTTCTAGGAATCTCTCTTATGGAGGACCAACTGTATCTATGGATTCTAGGAACAGATATGCCTACCCCCCTGCTGAGAACTATCAAGTTCCTAGGCCTCATGAACCATATGGTGAGTTTCAACATCAGAGACGTGATGACTTTGGGCCCACCCATTGGCGATATTAACCCTGGTTAGTACAGAGGTGAGTCAATCTAACCCTTTTAGTTTTCCTAATTTACTTTAATGAATGATGCACCATGGCTGTTACTATGCGAGCTCTAAAACTGTGATGAAGGAGTGGCATATATTCGATTCAACTCCTCTTAATTCCCTAAATGGAATTATTTTGCTTGCTAAGAAAGTAAGATTTCCTGGGAGAATTCTTTAAGAATGAACCTCATGGATGCTTTTTCGCTCGCTACTTTTTGTGCACGGGTTACCTAAATCAGTTCCCCAATTTTTCAGGGTGCGGGTGCGTGCTATCCAGATCTGTTGGGAACATTGTTTCAGATGTTTTGGTTTGTAGATGAGAAAATGGATGCTCTTTAAAATGTTGCATAGAGATGTTCTTGGGTAGGTATTTGGACATATAGAAGATGGAAACATCATGAAAACTTTGTGACTTTCAATGTTGTTTTCTCCAATTTCTAAATATCAACTATTGAAAGTTTGTTCTTGTATATTTTTGTCGCTCTACTATATTTTTGCATGCAATATGGTCTTTATTTATCTTGCTGATGAGGCCCCAAAACAAGATGCTGTTTTTTCATGGCCATTAACATGCATATCATATAATTCTTCTGCATTTACATATCTCAGCTAAAATTTCATTTTTACATACATAGCACTCAAATCATTAATATCACATAAAAATAATACTATTAAGACTTTTTAGAAGTGAAATATACCTTTTCTTGCATAGGTTTAAGGCACCAAAGTGCTGTTTATGTGAATATGAAATTTTAGACATGAGATATATAAATACATAAGAATTTTGTGCTACATATGTAAATTTCTCTTTTTTTATTATTATAATTTAGGTTTCGAATTTTCTACCAACTTGATGTTCCAATCTCTCCTTTCACAAAATAGTCCGTGTGATGTTCTTGTGGCCTGTTCTCTTTCTTCTGATTGATATTCTCTTGAACTGAATATAGTTGTCTTGTATTTTCACAAATATTTAGTACAGAGGTGAGTCAATACATGGCATCCGAAACATTGCTATTGACAAATATAGCACCCATGTGATATTTTTGATCCACCGAAATGATGCATTTATTCATGCCACAATTAAACCATTGAGAATTTGCTAAAAATGAAAAGACGGGTTGGGGGTGAATTTTGATGTTTGAGTGAGAATTTGAAAACTCGATGAAAGAGGGGGCGCTACATTTGTAAATAGCAATATTTGGGGTGCTATGTATGTAATTGCCCCTAAATTTTCTTATTGATTTCCACTACAAACTTTCTGCGATTGAAATAAAACTGCTGCAATGCTAATATATCAACATTGTTAATCTTATTTGGATGTTCAAACTTGTAGTCTGTGTAACTGTAAAAGCTATAATCTGTTTGGGTTGTTCAGAACCTTCAATTCTTCTTTAGACTATTAAAGGGTCTGAAGTAGGATTTCAACCTTGCACCTAACTTGAACTGTTTGTCTGTTGGTGGGGAAGCCAAATATTAGGGTTTGGTCTTTTTTGTTCTAATAGGATCTAACTTTTTGAAATGTTTTTAGTCTGTTCAAACTTGTTTGTTGATTGTTTAACGATATCATATGCATCACTTTCATCCTTTTTTTTTATGTATATTTTGTATTAGTTTAATTTCATGATTAACCATTTAGCTTATTGGGCAAAATATTAATTTATGCTGTTAGTTATGGCAAAATTTTCCTGGAGAAGTAGCTATTAATGTTATTTAGATTATGCAAATTGCAAATAATGTTTATCTTGACAATAAATTAATCAGCTTTTATGAGCACTTAAATTTTTTGGGGGCTGTTTGGTTGAGTGAATTAGAGGTATACTGGAATTCGTTTGCGGAGAAATTATTTGTTTGGTATGAAAGATTATAAGTAAAATGTAAAATTTGAATGAATTTGATTGATTGAATTTAGAATTCGGTTGATCTGATTGAATTTGAATTACACCATTATGTAAAATGCTATCAAGTTGTCGTCACTAGCCGCCTTTGCCCCCCTTCTCTTGCCAGCTGCCTGCCACCGGCGCAGCCCACTGTCATTGTAGTTTGTTGCCGCTAGCTGCCCATTGTTCGCTGCCCGATGCCGTTGTAGTTTACCGCCGCCTTCCTTAGCGGCGGACTCTACCCGCCGCCGTCGGCCCCCCATCGCTGCTTCCCTTGGTGGCAGGCACCGCTACCATCAGCTGCCCGTCAGCCCGCTTTTGTCGGCGGCCTACTCGTCTCCCTCTGCTGTCATATAATAAAATACATTTTGAAATATATTATTTTCAATTTGCTTCAAACTATACAAATAATTAGTCTTCATTTATTTTAAAGTGAATCAAACAGTTCAAAAAATTTTCAAATATATTGTAGTCATAGTGCTCTATGTTTCTTCTACATTGCATTTTATTTTCAGCAAATCAAAATGCCTCTTAATTATAATCTCTTACCGCTATAACTCGTATATATGATCCATTTTACTAATTTTCCAAACAGATCGTATTAAAACCTCTTCTTCAGTCATCAGCATCGAACTGGGAGCTATAAAAATACATGAACCTTTATTTGCATGAAATTAGTTTACTTTTTTGGTTTTGGAAGATATACTTTTCTACTTCTAATTTCCAATGTATTTATGTATCTAACACAAATTTTAATTTTTAACTCGCAACTAATTAACAAAAAGAAGTATTTTATCTTTTAAAAGTTCAATTATAAGTTTTTTTGAAGTGATATGTTAGAAGTAAAATTTAAATGTTAGAAAATATTATGTCCAATATCAGAATGTGTGAACGGTACTGTGGATTGTATCATGTCGTGGATCTGACACAATATGATGCGATTCATGTTGTCGACCAGTTCTCCTACCAAGGAGCTAAGAAATAGCCAACATGTAGCAAATGATCATGGTTATACAGGTTGAAGACATCTGATTCAACACTTGGTACATTTTTTTTCAATAAGGAAAAAAAGTTAAGGAAAAATAAGGGGATTGGTGGTGTGCTCGATAAAGTCGCCTAACATGAACAGATTTAAAAAAAAGGTGGCATAGTAAATTATGGTATCATGAGTTATAATGATGCTAAAGTGGGTATGATTTGCTCTGCTAAATCTGATGGCTATTAAGCGTCTTATACAGCAATAATAAATAAATTTTATCAGCCTATTAAATGTACGTTCAAGCTTTGGCAATATAGAGAGGAAGAGAGATTTAAGACCGGCTACCAAAAGAAGGTGAAATTATTAGGCGCAGATAAGAAAGGTGCAGAAGGTGTAGATTTTTGTGTTGTATTGGTTATATCAGCCTAAGTACAAATACAACCTTACTACAACAGAATTGACACATGCGAATTCCGCACATAATCTCTCCTGAAGTAGAGGTCGGATTGAGCATAGTAATCCGACCTGGCTTCGGTCACCTCTCTCTCTCTCTCTACTTGAAAAGAAATGTGCTTTAAACTTATGCATGACAAGGTGCGTATGACTCCTAAAACGTGGTAATATGACGCTACATGTGTAAATATAAAAGCTTAGGTGCGAGACGTAAATTGAGAAGAATTACATGGAATGTATATATATATATATATATGTCCTTTTTTTTTAAATTATATAATTATTTATGATCAACTATTAAATTACACTAAACAACTTGTCATGTATGAAACAAATACATATGTATTCTTCATTTTATTTTTAAGCCATGTGCCATTCCAACACATAAATTAAGCATAGGTTTGCATTTAACAATATGAACCTTTTTATTTGTATTTTTCGACAATATGCTTTTCATGTATCATATGAACACATGCGTAGCCGTTTCAGAGGTCGGCAAATTGTTTATTTGCTAAATGTGATTTCAAGGAAAGAACCAACGTTATATAATATGAGAGGAGCGTAGAACAAAGCGGCCCTATTGAATGCTGACACGGTAATAGCACTCCCATGTTGTTTGGTCCTACAAATACAAGGAATAAAAAAAACAGTGCATTTGCATGGGATTTTATGTGCCAAGTCTTACATGTTACGATCTTGTGTTATAGGGAACAACTTTTAGAGAAAAATTATACCCTAAATAAATATAGGAAAAAATGAAAATTTAGGTGTGAGATGTGTAAATGTATGAGAATTGTGTCTCATATCTATGAAGATCTCTCTCTCTCTCTCTCTCTCTCTCTCTCTCTCTATGTTTGTATAAACTAATGCAATATATATATTGATATGGAAGAAATAAATTTTTTTCTAAATTTAACTAATTTAACATAATTTTTTATATGTATGTACTTAAACTGTTGAAGAGAATATTAAAATAATTGGGTGGCTCGGACGATGGTCAGAAAATCGAGGCATTAGGTTATAAGAAAGTGATCCAAGTCAATCATCCAACGATTGACAATTCAGTCGAAGCCATATGACATAGTATGACGGGGGATTCAATTGACAGACTACGCTTATCGTTTCGAACCGCCTAAACTCTTCACAAGGGCGCTCGACAACAACATATCGACTGACCGTCCTTTTACTTTGGCAGACGCGGTTGACCGAACTCAAACGTGTCGGCCAACTATTAACCACCATATGTGAATTGAATTTGTAAAATATATTTGACAACAAATAATCGCGATTAAATTGCATTAAAGAAGATTTTCATAACCATTCCCTCCTCTTTTCTTTAATTGTACAAAAATACCTCTATAAATAGAAGGTAAAATGATGAATAAAAAGACCTCTCTCAGCTTCTCTACGGGTTCTTCCTCAATTACTTTTACTCTCTCTCATCCTCCTTTTCACGGATCTAACTCTCGAGGAGTGTTTACAGAAAAAAACAATTTAGGATTCATATATATATA
>JXCR01137596.1:163552-186887 GCA_002079205.1 Phalaenopsis hybrid cultivar | reverse complement strand
ATATATATATATATATATATATATATATATATATATATATATATATATATATATATATATATATATATATATATATATAGCATAATTGAAAAAAAACTTTTTTTCTAAATTTAACTAATTCATCATATACCTTGCTACGCACATCCATTCTAAAACTACAGCATTGCACCGTAAAACAACCCAAAAAAGCTACCTTTCATCATACGCAGCCGCAGCAGGAGCTCCAAAAGGCAAAAAGTACAGTAAACATACCCTTAAACCTCCCCAGCGCTCACTCTTAACAATCATAACCTAAGCCAGTCTCACTGATTTCACCTCACGAACCCTACACAACCTAAGACAAAAACACAATCAAATTATTTAACACAAATTTTTTCTTTTTAAAAAGTCACAATAACCCAACATACTTTTCATATCAGAAGCTTTCACCAAATAATGATAATAAAAAACAAATCTTTTTAATCTTCTCTCTCCCTCTCTGTTTATTTCTAGTGTGTGATTCTCATGATTACACACTTAAGTGATTAGGGCTACGGCTACGTGAGGGGGATGGGCGTGGGAGTACTTATAAAATGGAGAGGAGCAAGGCTTAGGAGGGGAAAAAGGTCGGCCTATATATGCGTCCAACAGCTTCAATGAATTGGAGCTACTCATAGCTCCATTCCCTTATTCCTCTCTTGTTCCATTCTACTTCCTTAAGTTGCAGCAGTCTGAAAATGTCATGCTTAGCCTCATCCGTTAAGTTCATTTACTCATCCCTCCCAACATTCCTTGCCACCAACTACACGCCATCTCAGCCACAAGGACAAACGCCCTTTTCCCTTTTTTAAGTATTGCTATAAATACCCCCCCACCCCTCCCTATGTGGTTGCCTATAGTTTTTATACATGTAATTTTTGAATTTTTGTGAAATAAATTGTTTTTTAATAAAAAAAAATATCTCTTTTCTTTTTTTCTTAAAGTGTAGCACTAGTATTTTTATGACTGTAAAAAACTGCTGCTTATGATATATATATATATATATATTTCAAGTATGTGCTGAGCAATAACCAAAGGAAAAAAGTTGACATTTTTTAAATTTTTTAAAAAGGGGCATTTATATACATACAGCCCAATTCTTATGTATTTACATATCAAAAACCTAGACTTCATTTTTTACATTTATATAACGTAAATCTTTTATATCACATCAAAACTACCACTATGAAATATGCCTTTTTAGTGCATGGGTAAGGTGGGTAAGGTGGGCATGTATGTAAAAATTGAAGTTTAGGTGTTAGAAGTGTTAAAACCCAAGAATTAAGTGGTATGTATATAAATCTTTCTTAAAAAAAAAAATAAAAAAAATAAAAAGGTGCTTCTTTTAACGGACCTTGAGCGGCGTTTGAGGTTAGTTTTCATATTTCTATAAATATTCTCTATCAGAAGTATACATGTCTTTGAAGTTGTTAACATCCTCGTTTATCAGACCTAAAATAGGACTGTATCATCCAATTCACCATGCCCCCATAGAGTAAAATGATTTTGCTTGGAAAAACAAAAGGTAATTGCACCACCTAATTTCTTTTTATGATTGCTATATTCTGAAAAATCAACTTTTTATAACAAATACATCCGATAAGTATGCAGTAAACAATAGTTGAACTGAAGAATAACCACATTTAAAAAAATAGTACAAAATCTAAAAGTATTTTCTATTACAAGTATCTTTGAAGACCTAACAATGGGGTTGTGTCATCCAATCGGCTGTGCTCCAATAAAAATGGAAGAGAGCACAATAGTTTTTTCTTAAAAAAAAAAAGGATTTTTTCATGCAAAACAAAGAAATATTATATCTACGGTTAACGCACATAATATTTGCTCCAAATCAACATATAAATTATGTAAACATAGATTAATATAATGCATAAAACTCTGAAGAGATTATACACTTGCATGCAAATGGAGATGAGAAAAAATCCCTACTTGATTTCACCAAGCCACCTAAACAATCAGCAACACATTAAAAAAAAGTGAAAGAAGCCAAGTTGAAAGAAGGAACAGAAAGACAAGAAAGAAGAATGAAAGCTACTTCATTCCAATTCTTACACTTGCATTCATTATTATACAAGATCTCTATTAAAGCTCTCTCTTTTCCTATTGCCTTCAAGGACCATCTTACTTATATTTTAGTCTTTTTTTTTTTAAAGCACATATCAACATATACCGAGTACGTACGGGTCAAACACACTAAGCTCTGCGTAAAATTGGTACAGTAATAATTTATTCTTGCCCTTTTTAACTGGTCATTACGTTCAAACCCTAACCCTAGCTAGACCAGGCAAAAATCCCATTTTTTCTAACTTGCTTTCCCCTACAGAAATAATAAAAATAATCTATCCAAATAACTGTAGATCAAAATAGAAAAAAATTCAAAATTTACTATGCTAATAATCAGAAAGAAAAAAAAAAGAGGGATTTTTATGAGTAAATACGTTGAAGAATNAGCAACCATGTGATATTTTTGATCCACCGAAATGATGCATTTATTCATGCCACAATTAAACCATTGAGAATTCGCTAAAACTGAAAAAAAGGGTTGGGGGTGAATTTTGATGTTTGAGTGAGAATTTGAAAACTCGATGAAAGAGCGGGCGCTACATTTGTAAATAGCAATGTTTGGGGTGCCATGTATGTAATTTCTCCTAATTTTTTTTATTGATTTCCGCTACAAACTTTCTGCGAATGAAATAAAACTGCTGCAATGCTAATATATCAACATTGTTAATCTTATTTGGATGTTCAAACTTGTAGTCTGTGTAACTGTAAAAGCTATAATCTGTTTGGGTTGTTCAGAACCTTCAATTCTTCTTTAGACTATTAAAGGGTCTGAAGTAGGATTTCAACCTTGCACCTAACTTGAACTGTTTGTCTGTTGGTGGCGAAGCCAAATATTAGGGTTTGGTCTTTTTTGTTCTAATAGGATCTAACAGTTTGAAATGTTTTTAGTCTGTTCAAACTTGTTTGTTCATTGTTTAACGTTGTCATATGCATCACTTTCATCCTTTTTTTATGTATATTTTGTATTAGTTTAATTTCATGATTAACCATTTAGCTTATTGGGCAATATTAATGTCTGCTGTTAGTTATGGCAAAATTTTCCTGGCGAAGTAGCTATTAATGTTATTTAGACTATGCAAATTGCAAATAATGTTTATCTTGACAATGAATTAATCAGCTTTTATGAGCACCTAAAATTTTTGGGGGCTGTTTGGTTGAGTGAATTAGAGGTATACTGGAATTCTTTTGCAGAGAAATTATTTGTTTGGTATAAGAGATTATAAATATAATGTAAAATTTGAATGAATTTGATTGGTTGAATTTAGAGTTCCGTTGATTTGATTGAATTTGAATTACACCATTATGTAAAATGTTATCAAGTTGTCGTCACTAGCCGCCTTTACCCCCCTTTCTCTTGACAGCTGACTGACGCCGCCACAGCCCACTGTCATCGCAGTTTGTCGCTGCTAGCTGCCCATTGTTCACTGACTGCCGCCCTCGTAGTTTACAGCCGTCGCCCACCGTTGTAGTTTGCTGCCTCCTTCCTTAGCGGCCGAAACCACCCGCCGCCGTCTGCCCCCCATCGCTGCTTCCCTTGGTGGCAGGCACCGCTACTATCAGCTGCCCCTCAGCCCGCTTTTGTCGGCCGCCACCTAGTCTCTCTCTGCTGTCAAATACTAAAATATAATTTGAATTATATTATTTTCAATTTACTTCAAACTATACCTATAATTATAGTCTTCATTTATTTTAAAATGAATCAAACAATTCAAAAGTTTTCAAATACATTACATTGCATTTTATCTTCAGCAAATCAAAATGCCCCTTAATTATAATCCTTTACCGATATAACTCGTAGATATGATCCATTTTATTATGTCCATTATCAGAATGTGTGAATGATATTGTGGATTGTATCATGTTGTGGATCTGACACAATATGATGCGATTCATGTTGTCGACCAGTTCTCCTACCAAGGAACTAAGAAATAACCAACATGTAGCAAATGATCATGGTTAAACTGATGTATTAGTCAATCAAATTTCTTCATATATTAAACATTAACAGGTTGAAGACATCTTTCCAGGATTCAAAACTTGGTACATTTTTTTTCAATTAAAAAAAGAGTTAAGGAAAAATAAGGGGATTGGTGGTGTGCTCGATAAAGTCGCCTAACATGAACAGATTTAAAAAAAGGTGGCATAGTAAATTATGGTATCATGAGTTATAATGATGCTAAAGTGGGTATGATTTGCTCTGCTAAATCTGATGGCTATTAAGCGTCTTATACAGCAATAATAAATAAATTTTATCAGCCTATTAAATGTACGTTCAAGCTTTTGCAATATAGAGAGGAAGACAGAGTTAAAGACCGGCTACCAAAAGAAGGTGAAATTATTAGGCGTGGATAAGAAAGGTGCGGAAGGTGTATCAGCCTAAGTACAAATACAACCTTAGTATAACAGAACTGACACATGCGAATTCCGCACATAATCTCTCCTAAAGTAGAGGTCGGATTGAGCATGGTAATCCGACGTGGCTCTGGTCACCTCTCTCTCTCTCTCTACTTGAAAGGAAATTTACATAAATAGCACAAGTCTTATGTATTTACATATCTCACATAGCACTTTGGTGCTTAAAACTTATGCATGACAAGGTGTATATGACTCCTAAAACGTGGTAATATGGCGCTATATGTGTAAATATAAAAGTTTAGGTGCGAGATGTAAATTGAGAAGAATTACGTGGTATGTATATATATGTCCTTTTTTAATTATATAATTATTTATAATCAACTATTAAATTATACTAAACAACTTGTCTTGTATGGAACAAATACATTTGGATTCTTCATTTTATTTACAAGCCATGTGCCATTCCAACACATAAATTAAGCATAGGTTTGAATTTAACAAATGCTTTGCACTTGAGCACGCATATTTTTCTAACCCACCCAAAGCTTTTCATGTATCATATGAACACATGCGTAGCCGTTTCAGAGGGCGGCAAATTGTTTATTTGCTAAATGTGATTTCAAGGAAAGAAGAAGGTTGTATAATATGAGAGGAGCGTAAAAGAAAGCGGCCCTATTGAATACTGACACGGCAATAGCACTCCCATGTTATTTGGTCCTACAAAAACAAAGAATAAAAACAACAGTGCATTTGCATGGGATTTTATGTGCCAAGTCTTACATGTTAAGATCTTGTGTTATAGGGAACAACTTTTAGAGAAAAATTATACCCTAAATAAATATAGGAATGTGAGATATGTAAATGTATAAGAATTGTGTCTCATATCTATGAAGATCTCTCTCTCTCTCTCTCTCTCTCTCTCTCTCTCTCTCTCTATGTATAAACTAATGCAATATATATACTGATATCGAGGAAATAATTTTTTTTTCTCTAAATTTAACTAATTTAACATAAGTTTTTATATGTATGCACTTAAAATGTTGACGAGAATCTTAAAACAATTGGGTGGCTCAGGACGATCGTTAGAAAATCGAGGCATTAGGTTATAAGAAAGTGATCCAAGTCAATCATCCAAGGACTGACAGCTCAGTTGAAGCCATCCGACATATTATGACGGGGGATTCAATTGGCAGATCACGCTTATCGTTCCGAACCGCCTAAATTCTTCACAAGGGCGCTCGACAACAACATCTCGACTGACCGACCTTTTACTTCATCAGGCACGATCGACCGAACTCAAATGTGTCGGCTATTTACCACCATATGTGAATTGAATTTGCAATATATATTTGACAACAAATAATCGCGACGGTTTTCACAACCGCTCCCTCTTCTTTTCTTTAATTGTACAAATATACCTCTAAAAATAGAAGGTAAAAGGATGAATAAATAGACCTCTCTCAGCTTCTCTGCGGGTTCTTCCTCAATTACTTTTACTCTCTCTCATCCTTCTTCTCACGGATCTAACTCTCGAGGAGTGTTTACAGAAAAAAAAAAAATTAGGATTCAAATATATATATATATATATATATAAAAAAAGCTAATGTAATATACATACCATAATTGAAAAAAAACTTCTTTTCTAAATTTAACTAATTCATCATATACCTTGCCACGCACATCCATTCTAAAACTACAGCATTGCACCGTAAAACAACCCAAAAAAAGCTACCTTTCATCATACGCAGCCGCAGCAAGAGCTCCAAAAGGCAAAAAGGACACTAAACATACCCTTAAACCTCCCCAGCGCTCACTCTTAACAATCATAACCTAAGCCAGTCTCACTGATTTCACCTCACGAACCCTACACAATCAAATTATTTAAAACTATTTTTTTCTTAAAAAAAATTACTATAAACCTACATACTTTTCATATCAGAACCTTTCACCAAATAATGATAATAAAAAACAAATCTTTTTCATCTCCTCTCTCCCTCTCTGTTTATTTCTAGTGTGTGATTCTCATGATTACACACTTAAGTGATTAGGGCTACAGCTACGCGAGGGGGATGGGCGTGGGCGTACTTATAAATGGAGAAGAGCAAGGCTTAGGAAGGGAAAAAGGTCGGTCTATATATGCGTCCAACAGCTTCAATGAATTGGAGCTACTCATAGCTCCATTCCCTTATTCCTCTCTTGTTCCATTCTACTTCCTTAAGTTGCAGCAGTCTGAAAATGTCATGCTTAGCCTCATCCGTTAAGTTCATTTACTCATCCCTCCCAACATTCCTTGCCACCAACTACACGCCATCTCAGCCACAAGGACAAACGCCCTTTTCCCTTTTTCAAGTATTGCTATAAATACCCCCCCACCCCTCCCTATGTGGTTGCCTATAGTTTTTATACATCTAATTATTGAATTTTTGTGAAATAAATTGTTTTTTAATAAAAAATTATCTCTCTTTTTTTTTTTAAAGTGTAGCACTAGTTCTTTTATGATTGTAAAAAACTGATGCTTATGATAAATATATATTTCAAGTATGTGCTGAGCAATAACCAAAGGAAAAAAGTTGAGACATTTTTTTAAATTTTTAAAAAAGGGGCATTTATATACATACAGCCCAATTCTTATGTATTTAGATATCAAAAACCTAGACTTCATTTTTTACATTTATATCACGTAAATCTTTTATATCACAAAATTTCTTTTTAGTGCATGGGCAAGGTGTTCAAGGTGGGCATGTATGTAAAAATCGAAGTTTAGGTGTTAGAAGTGTTAAAACCCTAGAATTAAGTGGTATGTATATAAATCTTTCTTAAAAAAAAAATAAAAAAATAAAAAGGTGCTCCTTTTAACGTCTAATTATTAGGTGCGGAGGCCTGCGTGCGCCCTTCACACGCAATAATCGCTCCCTTTTAACGGACCTTGAGCGGTGTTTGAGGTTAGTTTTCATATTTCTATAAATACTCTCTATCAGAAGTATATATGTCTTTGAAGTTGTTAACATCCTCGTTTATCATAGACCTAAAATAGGACCGTATCATCCAATTCACTATGCCCCCATAGAGTAAAATGATTTTGATTGGAAAAACAAAAGGTAATTGTACCACCTAATAATAATCAACTTATTATAACAAATACATCCGATAAGTATGCAGTAAACAATAGTTAAGCTGAAGAATAACCACATTTTAAAGAATAGTACAAAAGCTGCTGGCTCCAAACAGACCCCCAGTGGCATTATAAGTCAAATATCTTCGGAAATTTTCGAAAATCTAAAAGTATTTGCTATTACAAGTATCTTTGAAGCCCTAACAAAAGGTAGTTTTTTTCTTTTTAAAAAAATGAATCTTTTCATGCAAAACAAATATATATTATATCTACGGTGAATGCACATAGTATTTGCTCCAAATCAACATATAAATTATGTAAACATAGATTAATATGATGCATAAAACTCTGAAGAGATTACACACTTGCATGCAAATGGAGATGAGAAAAAATCCCTACTTGATTTCACCAAGCCACCTAAACAATCAGCAACACATTAAAAAAAAGTGAAAGAAGCCAAGTTGAAAGAAGGAACAGAAAGACAAGAAAGAAGAATGAAAGCTACTTCATTCCAATTCTTACACTTGCATTCATTATTATACAAGATCTCTATTAAAGCTCTCTCTTTTCCTATTGCCTTCAAGGACCATCTTACTTATATTTTAGTCTTTTTTTAAGGCACATATAAACATATACCGAGTACGTACGGGTCAAACACACTAAGCTCTGCATAAAATTGGTACAGTAATAATTTATTCTCGCCCTTTTTAACTGGTCATTACGTTCAAACCCTAACCCTAGCTAGACCAGGCAAAAATCCCATTTTTCTAACTCGCATTCCCCTACAGAAATAATAAAAAAAGTCTTTCCAAATAACTGCAGATCAAAATAGAAAAAAATTCAAAATTTACTATGCTAATAATTAGAAAGAAAAAAAAGAGAGGGATTTTTATGAGTAAATACGTTGAAGAACNTATATATATATATATATATATATATATATATATATATATATATATATATATATATATATATATATATTAGTCTACATATCTCTACTGCTCTCTTTTCATCATCACCTCTGATGGGATTAAATCTTGTAAAAGCCCGTGATCACGTAATCCGATCCCAATCGCCGCATCACAGTAACTCCGCTCACCGAACCCAGCTACAGAAATCGGCCGTTGCGGAGGCGCAAGCGGCGCAGGGGCGCCAGTGATAACGGGACGGAGATTCAACGGCTGTGATGAAAGAAGGTACGAGCTCTGTAGCTGGAAGCGGTGGAGATCGACCAGCTCCGGCGACGAGGCTGGAAAATGATGAGTGCCACGTGAAATTATTGGGCTCGGGTGAGTGTGCTGTCCCTCGTATGTGGTCACCACCACCGTCGGATCGTTGGATGAACGTTCCACTCTCTTCTTCACCCCGCAGAGAGCGCTCGTGCAGCGGTAATAGCTCCTGCATTCAAATGACCACCATGCCCTTCAATTTCAGCATAAATTACAAGCTACTTTAGCGGCATGCAGGTTAAGGGAGTTGGTAAATACGAACCTGGGAAAGGGGCTATTCTTTACAGCCTTCTGGCCGTACTTGCGCCAGCGATAACCGTCTTCAAGATGATCCACCTCGCTCTGTGTCAGAAAAGCGAATCGTGGCTCCCTCTTCCGCTTTTGCCCTTTCTTCTTCCTTCCCTTCGACTCCGACCCCCTGATTATCAGAATGCAAGAGACCATCTCAATCGACTTGTTCGTAATCGATCCAACACAAATGAATCAATTAATGAACGAATGCTTACATCTTCGCCTGCTCGAGCTCAGCGGCGTCTTCTTCAGCCTCCGTAGGATTGCACGCCGGCAGCGTTGGATCGGCGTCGGCCTCCGACGAAGAAGAGGAGATTGAAGATGAGTTCGGTGTCGCTGGGAAGTTTTGGGTCTCTGATGACTCCGGCGGCGCAGCGGCGGCAGAAGCTGAGGAGGCCGGAGGAGTATATGGCTCGGTGTCGAGCAGAGATTGGGGGAGATCGTGCAGTTCAAGAAGGTCGACGAAGCCGAACGATCCGCAGTCGCCTGAGTCCATTTGGCCGGCGAGTTCGAAGAAACCCCCACCGATGTGAGGGAAAGCGGGCTCAATCGCGTCGACGGAGAAGGGAGAAATCGCTCCCNGGTGTCGAGCAGAGATTGGGGGAGATCGTGCAGTTCAAGAAGGTCGACGAAGCCGAACGATCCGCAGTCGCCGGAGTCCATTTGGCCGGCGAGTTCGAAGAAACCCCCACCGATGTGAGGAAAAGCGGGCTCAATCGCGTCGACGGAGAAGGGAGAGATCGCTCCAGCCATAAACTCCAGCTTATCTTCTCTCTTATCCGTCATCATCACTCCTTTCTCATAAATCGCCTTCGATTTCTGCCCTCGTCTTGTAGGGGTTTTCAGCTTTTCTAGCTTCAGAAAAGAGACGCAGAGAATTTTAGAAGCAAGGGAGAGTGAGGTTTCTTCTATAGTTTTTAAGGTGGAGTGTGCGACCGGCAATATGCGGTGACGATGGTACGGGTCCACCGGGAGGAGTGCAATAAATGCGGCCGCGGGCGCTTGTCTCGCAAGGATGCTGCCGGTCGGCGCTTTCATACGGCATTTCGGTGGGGTCAGCGTTCAGCGGTAACCGGTTCCGTGTGAAGGCGACCGGTGCGCACGTGCTAGATAACACTACGGCGGGGAGTGGTGAACGGCTTCGCGCGTGCGCGGTCCTCTTTGCTTGGCGCTCGTCGGACAATTGTACGGGAGGCGAGGAAGTCTGTAATGATCGTTTGATCTTGATCGTGCGGTATGGATTGCGCCGCGTGGGAAAGTGGTGGGGGTGGGGCGGTGGAGAGGGAGAAGTGAGTGTGGGAACCCGCAGCAAGATAGCGGCGACCGCGTGCGAAGGATGTTTTTGGTCAAACCGTTTTCTCATTTCATTTCCAGCCGTTCAGAATGTTGATGTATGATATTTATAAATTTAAATATTTAGTTAATTTTTCTTTTATATAAAATTTATATTTAAATATTAAATATTTATTATTTTATTTTAAAAAAACAAAATATTATTTTTTTGAATATATTTGACCCTCCATTAACAACAATAAGAAGAACAACAAATCTTTATCCCGCTAAATTGGGTTGACTACATGATCCTTTTTTCTACATTGGGCCCTATTGAGTGTCAAATTTTCATTTAATTCTAATAAATTAATATTATTTTTTATACAACATGCCCAAGTAATTTTATGTCTACCTCCACATTTCTTAACATAAGTCGAATCTAAAACAACTACTCTTCTACTCGGAATAGTAGATGTCAACGTTTAATGTGATCAAACCTTCTAAGACGACTCTCTAATTTTGTTCGCCACCGGGGCTACACCAACCCTATCACAATTATATTCATTTCGCATTTTGTCTATAGGTGTAAAGCCACTCATCCACCTAAGCATTCTCATCTAGGCAACACTTGATTTTATGCTTCCCTTTTAAAGGCCAACATTCTGTGCATGTATTTACCAAAACTGTCAGCGCGGATCTCAAATTAGTCGAACCACTCAGATGATGACTAGAAGATTGGGGCATCATACTGTCCGAAAACCAACCACTTAATCAAAGATCGACCAACACACTCTAACGAGTGATCCGAACGACGAACCACGCCTGCAGTCCCGACCAACTAAAACGCAAGTAGGAACCCTTGATCGCGGCCAATCACCGACCAACTTTTGTCGCGACATACGAGATTGACAGTCAACTGGGTGCCTCGGCCGACCAACCCATGGCATAGTCAAGCCTCAGTCGGTCCTCTCAATCGACCAAATTCAAGCAAGTCGGTCAGCCAATTACTGCGATTGATTCAAACTTCAATTGTATTATGAGTGGTTTCCATGACTTCTCCCTCTTTTATGTAATCGTATAAAACACTCCTTTATAAATTGGAGGCAAAAATACGAATAAAGAATTTCTCCTGGGTCTCTCTACAGGGAATTTTGGACTTGTTCTGCTCTCTCTCTCTCTCTCCTTCCTTTGATATGTTAAAACTCTCGGGGCGTCTTCACAAAGGACAATATGAGATTCAACATTCTAAAAGGTGGTGCAGTGAGCGTGGATCATGCCACAGACAAGAAGTGGAAAAGATACGAAGAAGAAACCTCCCAAAGAGAGATATCACACATGGGACCTAATAGAGATGCTACCCAACCAAGCGTCCATGCACAAGCTCATGTTCTACAAGCCCAAATGACTCTCATGATGGAGTAATTCGAGGTCCTTCGGGTAGCAATAATCCAAAGGAATGACTAGATCTCTCTTCTGGAAATAGAACACCCAAAATATGGTGTAATAACACACCCCACATACGACGTTACATTACATCGCTCCCAGAAGACAATGTAAACATGAACTCTAATATAGTGTAACGACGCAATATAAAGATGGAATGACAATTCGCCCCATATAAAATGCAACAAAGCACACACCGAAGACAATGTACCAATGCACGCTAAATATAATAACCTTATATGAACTCTTATTGTTCCCTCCATGCAACTTGCAGCTTCAGTCCTTACAACCTAATAACATCATCAAAACTCACCATCATGACCTCTGCCACCAACTATGACCTATGTGGCTCAAAGTTTGTGCAACTTTTGACTCCAGCCCATACAACCTATGAATGTCATCACAACTCACCACTACAATCTATCTGACCAAATGTGACTTTTGTTGTCCATAGCTCGTGCAACTCCTGACTTCGGTCTCTATGGTCTACGGACGTCATCAAAGCTTATCTCTATGATCTATGTGACCAACTACAATTTATGTAGTCCACAACTCATACCACTCCCGACTTTGACCCCTACAGCCTAACAATGTCATCACATCTTACCAATATGACCTATGTGACCAACTACGACTTATGTGGTCCAAAACTCATGAAAATCCCTACTCTAACCTCTATGGCCTATAAATGTCATCACAGCTTACCTCTATGGCTTAAGCGTCGACTTCGACCCTTACAACCTATGGATGTCATCACAGCTTACCACCAACTGCGGCCTACGTAGCCTACAACTTGTGCAACTCTCGACTCCAGCCTCTACGACATACGGAATTCATCACAACACACCACTATGTCATATGTGACCAACTATATTTTACATGGTCTACAACTCATGTAGCTCTAGACTCCGACCCCTGTAGGCAACATAAATCATAAAAAATCATCACTACAGACTATGTGACCAATTATGACCTATGTGCCTCACAACTCGTTTAGCTCTCGACTCTAATCACTTTGGCCTACGAACGTTATCACAACTCAACACTTTAACTTATCTGACCAACTACAACCTATGTGACTTACATCTCGTCCAACTCCCGACTTCGACCTCTGCGGCCTATAGACGTCATCACAGCTCACCACTACGATCTACGTTGTCTAAAGCTCATGTAGCTCCATACTCTGGCCTCTACAGCCTACGAACATCATCATAGCTCACCACTATGGCGTATGTGACCAACTATGGTCTATAGTCTACGTGGCTCACAACTCCTAAAACTTCATACCATAGTCTCTGTAGCCAACCGACGCACCTGATGCAAGCATCTGCGGTCCACACGACTAACTAATACCATGACTTCCAATTATGACCTTCACAACAAGCTGACGCTACAACCACCATTCACAAAATTCACGGCGGAGTACCACCTCTATCGTGATTGCCTACGACCCTTGCAGCCTGTTATCATCGAGAACAAAATTAATTACAGTAAGACAACGACTATTATCGATGAACTACTTGTAACATTTAAAATGATCAACTTTATAACTATATGTTCCCTAATTCAGAAGAAGATTAGACTTCTATACTCATCATTTATAGTGGATTGTTTCAACCGAGCGAGGCCCCATGACTTTCTTCCCCTGTCAGGGTGTTCCACAAAAAAGTCGAGATGTCTCTTCCTAATTACTTCTGTTTAATTATCTGAATGTGTACTGAATTTTCGTGTAATGCTAAGACGATAATTCACTACTAACTATTGCAGACCTTTTGATATGTGCAGACCTTTCGACACGAATCAAAGAATAATGTTTGTACTTTGTTTGCATGGATTGCCATATCGTAAATCTTCTTTATTAAACTCATAGCATTTTTCTTGGAAAATTGAATCTAATAAAAATATGATCAAGAAACCTACAAAATCTTAAATAATGGAGAATGTATATTTGTTAGGGATAACAATATATATACCATCCAAAACTTTGATTTTTTGAAATTAAANATAGCACACCACTATGGCGTATGTGACCAACTATGGTCTATAGTCTACGTGGCTCACAACTCCTAAAACTTCCTACCACAGTCTCTGTAGCCAACCGACACACCTGCTGCAATCATCTGCGGTTCACACGACCAACTAATACAATGACTTTCAATTACACCTCCACAACAAGCTGACGCTACAACCACCATCCACAAAATTCACGGCGGACTACCACCTCTATAGTGATTGCCTACGACCCTTGCAGCCTATTATCATCGAGAACACCATTAATTACAGTCAGATTACAACTATTATCGATGAACTACTTGTAACATTTAAAATGATCAACTTTATAACTATATCTTCCCTAATTCAGAAGAAGATTGGATTTCTATACTCATCATTTATAGTGGATTGTTTCAACCGAGCTAGGCCCCATGACTTTCTTCCCCTGTCAGGGTGTTCCACAAAAAAGTCGAGATGTCTCTTCCTAGTTACTTCTCTTTAATTATCTGAATGTGTACTGAATTTTCATGTAATGCTAAGACGATAATTCATTACTAACTATTGCAGACCTTTTGATACGCGCGGACCTTTCAACACGAATCAAAGAATAATGTTTGTACTTTGTTTGCATGGATTGTCATATCATAAATCTTCTTTATTAAACTCATAGCATTTCCATGGAAAATTTAATCTAATAAAAATATGATCGAGAAGCCTACAAAATCTTAAATAATGGAGAATATATATTTGTTAGGGATAATAATATATAGACCATCCGAAACTTTGATTTTTTGAAATTAACCACTCATTTCATTTTTTGAACCGAACTGATGTGTTTCAGTGTGCCCCAATCAAACTACTGAGAATTCGATAAAAATAAAAAAAATGTATGAGTGAGCTTTACCATGAATTTTGATATTTGAGCGAGAACTTGAAAAATGGGTGAAAGAGGATGACTGATCTGCAAATAACAACTTTCAGAGGGTGTTAACCGTATGTTCTTATATTCATTTATTTACAAAATGTGACAGTCTCGTTTCCCTTTTGTTAAAACTATTTAGAAAAAGGGTATGGATATAATTTTCACAAAGAAAAGGTAATAATGTAATTATAATATCATTTATTACATTATTTTTAATAAATAAAAAAAAATTCCTAAAGTTCTAAAAAATTTATCATATAAGCTAATTTTCTATACTTTTCTACTAAATAAGTTCGCCCCTCTTACGGCATACATTTTGGGAATTAGTCCAAAAAATCCTAGTTCGTTCAACTAGCAACAAAGACCCTGCGGGTCTTCAGTATGGCATAATTCATAGCTTCTCAAATTCGCCCATCCATTCATTTTACTTTATGAAATTTTAATTTAATAAAAATATGTCAAATTAAATTATAAAAGAAATACAGAAACCAAACCTAATTTTTTTTTTCATAAATTAAGAACAGAAATAAAAATCCAAAAAGATAAAAAATTGAACCACCAAATAATAATGTTTTTATTTTCCCCACCCTTTTGTGGCGATGGTCTGTTCTCGTGGTGGTGACAAACTCCTCTCTCTCTCTCTCGACACAATGAATTTTGTCTTTCGGCCCTGACATGGTAATCGTCATGTAAACTTACTTTAGAAATCGTCTCAAAATTAGAAATCGTCTCAAATGATTAAAGTCTAGTTCCGACGTGCAAGGAACATAATGTCATCGCTTGAGATTTCTTGCTCGACTGTGTAGTGAGTGTAGTGAATGACTTAGCTCCATACCAACACCTAGGATTAACCTTAAAGGTCCAACAGTCCTAAGGGTGACTCATCTTGAGTTTCCCCCATAGTGATCCCACCTACTAAATGCTAGAGGATGAGTAGGTGGGAAATCCCGAGTGAGTGTAGTGAATGCCTTAGCTCCAGACCAACACCCAGGGTTAACCTTAGGGTCCAACAGTCCTAAGGGTGATATCGGCGAGAAATCCTGAGCATACCACTTAATTCCTATGTATTTATATATCTAACATGTAAAGTGCTACTTTTACTGCTCTATTACATACTACCACACAATTCTTACGTATTAACATATCTCACGCCTAAACTTTCGTATTTACATGCATATCACTTTGGTGTTTTAAAACTATGCATGAAACAATGTATTTCAATTTGAGAAAGTGGTAATATTGCTATTTATGGTGTGATGTTAAGAAATTGTGTGCTGTGTGTAAATATAAAAGTTAAGATAATAGATACGCAAATACACAATAAGGCTTTGTTTTTGGTGTGATGTTAAAGATTTGAATGTTATGCATGTAAATATGAATGTTTAGGTGTGAGACATGTAAACACATAAGAATTTTGTGCAATGTAAGCAAATGCTTCTTTCATGTTTATGGTTGAAAAGATGTGCCTACATACCACTTAATTCTCATGTATTTATATATCTAACAGCTAAACTTCAATTTTTATAGTCACACCATCTTAGTTCTGCATGAAAAGTGTATTTTTCTATTTAAAGGTTAAAAAGTTAGAACTTTTGATGTGATATGAATGTTAGGATTTTAGGGTGAAATTTGATTTCTTGGGAACTTGAGTCAAGTAAGTTTAGGTTCACGTCAGACTAGGTTGGGTCACCTTGCTAGGGATTCAAATTTTCTTTGAATGGTGAAATAAGTCAGTTCATTGTTTCTAGGTGGCTTGTGTATTTGCTTGACGAGTGAGTCAATCTCTTCTTTTAAGTAGAGTAGAATTAGGTTATTGCTTTGATGATCAAATGGGGCTTTTGACTCCATTTAGACTGTCCCTTGAATCAAACCAAGTAAATTCATTTTTAAGTCTTCTTTCTATTTGTTTGCAAGTCAAATTTAATGTCCAAGTCGACCACATCCACCTAGATTGAATTTTGTACCTTGTCTTCCCAATTTTACTATTGATTTATGTGTTATGATTCTAAACTCTTAATACATGGTATGTGAATCAATCATTACATACATACTTATATACATTAATATATCTATTTAATTGATGTGTCAAATGTGCTTATCCTTAAATCCATAGGGTGCCGATAGACATCCAAAATTTAAGATCATAGATATAAAACAGATTGCATCCAAATACAAAATGACTAACTTATGAGTTCTTAAATTATGTTGAGTATTACAAGCAAGTGGTATTATAACATCCCTCTTTTCTTTGAGAGGGTAAGTGTTTTTGCTCATGTGCAAAGCACTGGAATCTTACAGTTTTAACACTAGACAAAGAACAATTAGATTTATACTTTAGGAAATTTCATCCAAATTATTGGACTTCACATGATGACTATGAATCACATCTTGATTATCAAGTTGGCGCTTCAACTAGCTCTTAACACCCAAGTGAGTATGATTCTGATTTATTTGAAGAAAAGGTTCTCAGTGCATTAAGAGTTCAATTTTTTGAGCAAGGGGATGAAGTTGAGCCACCAAATAGAAAAGC
Organism: Phalaenopsis hybrid cultivar; assembly: GCA_002079205.1. Lineage (NCBI taxonomy): Eukaryota > Viridiplantae > Streptophyta > Magnoliopsida > Asparagales > Orchidaceae > Phalaenopsis > Phalaenopsis hybrid cultivar. The sequence goes on along the minus strand of JXCR01137596.1, from coordinate 169,641 downwards.
TTAGAAGTTCTATGAATTATATAATGTTGTAAAACAACTATTATGAGAAGGTTACATCATCTATTATGAGTTATCAATAACTCTAAGAATGTTGGGCATCAATTCATATTATTAGATGTCTCAAGAAAATTTTAATCTGGTTGCAAAATTATTGAAGAAGATAAGTATAAAAGAAACTTTATTACCAGAGGATTTATATGAATAAAAATTTAGTGTCAATGTTAGGGTTGACATTATAGAAGATAGATTACTATATTAATAACTGTATGTTATTCTACATGGCTGATGTAATGAAGACTCAACAGAGATCTCTTATGGAAGTAAAAGATTTGAACTATAGGCATGGAGAAATAAGAAAAAAAAAATTTCTTGCCGCTCATTACACGTATTTAAAGATTATGCGACTTTATGTGTATTGCTGCTCATATGAAATGACAAATGAGAGGTAATTTGGTTTTTTTAGAGATTCAACAAATGGAGATGCATGGAAGTATTTTGATTGTACGTATTCTCAGCCATGCAATATTATAATTAATTTGTTTGTTGATAGTTTCACACCATACAATCAAGTTGCCTCGTGATACTCATGCTGGCAGGTAATAGTTAAACCGTACAACTTATCACCTGAGATGTGCATGACTATACAATTTACGTCTCTCAAATTAATAATACATGGTTCAGATTGCTTAATTAAAAAAATTAATATATAATTGTAGCCTTTGATAGAAGAGTTTAAAATATTATGAGAAATATATGCGGTCACTTTTTACATTACTATAAAGCATAACTTTTAAATGAAAGTTGCCCTGATGGGGATTTAAGTAATTTTCTAGCATATGAAATACTATTAGGATGAATCACCACAAGAAAATTAGCTTACCCATAGTATATGGATCATTCAATCCAAAAGAGGAGAGAAAAAATTATGATTTGATTTCCATCAAATGGATCTTCAAAGCTGTCTACGCGAAGTCCACATAACAAAGCTCCCCATGTGTTCCTTTTGTTTGTCTCCATCGAATGCCTTGAACTTCCAATCCCTTATATCTTTAGATAATCCATGCAATATGGGAGAAAGAGTTATTCGAAGAGAGAGAGAGAGAGGCTATACTATGGTAAACAGGCTGGCGACTCCACACGACAGAACGACGCGATAGAATGACACACAATGACGACGAACAACCGACAACGTGAGGCTGCAGTCGGAGTGAGTAGAGATGAATTTGAGCAAAGACGTGAGGGAGAGCGAAAGGGGAGAGGGGAAGGTGCGATGCTTTCAAGCAGAGGAGAAATTGAGCGCGAAGAGAAAATGAAACTTAGGTGGGCAGGATATGTAAATTAGGTCAATTGCGTTGAATTTGCGCCAAAGTTACATGAAATTATTTTGACGCTAACAAGTAAAGTATTTGTGTTGAGTTTTTTTGACGAAATTGTTAGGTATGGCTCATATAACATAAATGAGACAGATGATGGAGTAGAGTGGAGTGGAAGGATCTGTCCAATCGGGGGAGTTTCATTATGTGGGTTGGGGGTGTGGGGCCAACACCCTGCAGTTTGGTACAAGGGTAATTTAAATAATTACATATTGTACTATAGAGTTATATATATGTACTGATTGTAACCCTAGCCGAGTCCCTGAGATTTTGAATATTGTATTATGAACTCTTTTCTGAATATTGAAAAGGAAGTCGTTGCTCTGCTCCCAAGGATGTAGGCATCTTTGCCGAACCTCGTAAATTTCTCTGTGTTCTTCTGGATTTGTGTCGATTCCTATTTTTCTTAGCCCTAATTTCTCAACAAGTGGTATCAGAGTGAGGTTCTAGGGCAGGGAAGAAAAATTTTGGCGGTGTAAGAATAAAGAAGTTTTTGGTAGAGGAGATTGGCGGTTGGGGAAGGATTTCAGCAAGGTTCACGACAGTTCTGATTTTGGCGCAGAGGAAGTTTGAAGACGAAAAGGGCTTCAGACGGTTCGGCAAGAAGACAAGGGCTTTTCTGCGAAGGCTTCAAGTGCGACACTAGGTGCGCGGACAGTAGGAGTTAGGCGAAGCTTTGAAGGAGTAGGCGGAGGAGGGCATCGACGAGATTGGCAGAGGTATAAGAAGGCCTCAGCGAGATCGACAGAGGAACAATAGTTCAACGAGAAGTTTCGCCGCTAGGCGAAGTCACTACAGGAATAAAAGGAAGGTTTGGCGTCAGCCTGGAGTGGAGGCAAAAATTGGAAGCTCCGATTTTGCTTTCCTTCCAGAAAAGCTCCGCCTCCATTTTCTAGAAAAGGTCTGCTTTCCTTTTTCGGCTCCAGTGTGATTCAGCGACTCGCACCGCCGTGTGAACTGCTCCTCCGTGCAGCTTCCAAACTGAATCCCGCGAACGCCTCCTGCACGAATGCCTGCATCGGCGCGGAAATCCCGTGCGAAACTCCTCATGCGAATTCCCACGTGCAGCGAGTTCCTCCGGCGTTAATACTCCCTCTCGTGGAGATGGAAGATTCTTTGATTCTCCTCCTGCGAACCGCCTTCATCTTTGCCTTCGCAAACTATTGCGTTGAAAACAAACTCCCGCGAACAATCATTTGTGCCATCGTCCGCCAACTTCCTGCAAATGCCTTCGGCTTCACCTTCGCAAATCAGTCGTCTCGCTCGATTCACGCCCTTGAAGAACTCCCTGCTGTCTACTCAAACAATCTTCCGCGAACCACCAAATTTTTTTGTCGAATCGTTGAAGCTCCGAAACTCATCTACCCTAGCTGCCAAATCTCCTTTGCCAAAATCTTCTTTATTCCTACGTCGCCAAAATTTTCTTCCCTGCCCTAGAACTTCACCCTAATTTCTCAACAAGTGGTATCAGAGCGAGGTTCTAGGGCAGGGAAGAAAAATTTCAGCGATGCAGGAATAAAGAAGAATTTGGTAGAGGAGATTGGTGGCTAAAGAAGGATTTCGGCAAGGTTCGCAACAATTTGAATTTCGGTGCAAACAAAGTTCGAAGACGAAGAGGGCTTCGGACGGTTCGACAAGAAGATGAGGGCTTTCCGCGAAGGCTTCAAGTGCAACACAAGGCATGCAAACAGTAGGAGTGAGGCAAAGCTTCGGAGGAGTAGGCACAAGAAGCCGTCGACGAGATCGGTAGAGGCGCAAGAAGGCATGAGTGCGATCGATAGAGGAATCATGATAGGAATCGCAGTGTTCACGCTCGCGACAGAGGAATCACGGCTTCAGCTTCGGCAGTTCAGACGAGCTTCGGTTGGACAAGAGGTTTCGACGCTAAACAAAGTCGCTACAGGCAGAAAAGGAAGGTTTGACGTCAGCCTGGAGCGGAGGTGAAAATTGGATGCTCAAATTTCATTCTTTTGTTGGAGGCAGAAGAAAATTGAAATAAAATTAAGTTCCAATTTTATTGTGGAGAAGAAAATTGGAAGAGAAATCAAGTTTCAATTTTATTCCTTTGCGGGAGGCAGAGAAGAAAATTGGAAGGAATTAAGTTCCGATTTTATTCCTTTGCTGTGGAGAAGAAATTTGGAAGGGATATTTTTCAGATTTCTCTAGGGGCAATAAAGGAAATTTCCTTCTATTAACCAGGAAATTTTTGTTGCACGCGAAGATTTTCCAGGACGCAGGAAACACAAGGAAAGAGAATCTGCTGTTGCACTCGGGAAATGAAAGACTTCTTTCTGGAAGGAAAGCGGAGGCAAAGCTTTTCTGGAAGAAAAACAGAGACACAACTTTTCTGAGAAAGGAAAATGGAGCTTTCTGGAAAGAAAAATGAGCTTTTTTGGAAATCAGAATTGAAAGAGCAGACGCGGAAAAGGAAATTCACACGGAAAAGGATAGTCCGCAGAAAAGGAAATTTAGCACGGAGATATTCCGGAGATACAACCAGGAGATATATATAAACATATAATACAATATGTAATTACTTAAATTACCCTTGTACCAAACCCATATTGGTGCATACGAAATTTCATGATGTATTTTCTCCTAAGGGCTGGATATTCATTAAGGTGGAGATTTGTTAGGAATATGTATTTCTCCTAAGAGGCTGGATATTCGCCAAGGTGTAGATTTGTTATGAATATGTATTTCTCCTAAGGGGCAGATATTCACCAATGTGGAGATTTGTTATGCATATGCATTTCTCTTAAAGGGCGTATATTCACCAATGTGAAGATTTGTTAGGTATGACTCATATACATTAAATGGGACAAATGCTGGAGCAGAGCGGAGCCCACGAGCGGAGTGGAGCGGAATGATCTGTCCAATTGGGGGAGTTTCATTATGTGGGTTGGGGGTGCGGGGGCAACACTCCGCGGTTTGGTACATGGGTAATTTAAGTAATTACATATTATACTATAGTATTATATATATGTCCTGGTTGTAACCCTAGCTGAGTCCCTGAGATTCGAAATCTTGTATTATGTACTCTTTTCTGAATATTGAAAAGGAAGTCGCCGCTCTGCTTCCGAGGATGTAGGCATCTTTTCCGAACCTCGTAAATCTCTGCGCGTTCTTCTGGATTTGTGTCGATTCCTGTTTTTCTTCGCCCTAATTTCTTAATAGAAATTTTGTTGCATAATCTGTCACAACTTCAAAAGAGATTTTACCATTTTGATAATAAATTTATCGACGAATAATTCGATGAAATTCAGACGCAAAATCTGACACATATTTCATAATTAATTTTTCGCCTCTTATCGGACGTTAACCCGACACTAATATTTGTATCGAAAATATCTGACACTAATTCCTACTTCTTTTGTAGTAGGAATATGGGCATCTCCTAACTATCTTAGGAAGACACAAACGATGCAGTAACACCAGACCTCAAACTGTGGGGGCATGGTTACCTTCTTACACACCGGATGATCTGTCCTCCATATCAAGTATAAAAAGAAGATGATAAGTTTTATTAGATTTATTAAATTGATATTCATAATCATTCTTTCTACCATTTTAATATGCTAATACAGACATATGCTTGGATGAGAGCCTGCCGTTGCTGAGTTGCACACTCGTACACATTAGCATCATACGAATTAACATTGGGTCGACGACACATCTCATCATGCTCACATAACTAGAATAATTTTTTTTAATATATGAAAAATTTAATTAAGATATTTTTTTGATGCTAAATATCATTTTTAATCTTTTATAGGATGAGTATGGGCACTTGGAGGATGCTAGGAGTCAAAGCCCGCCAGGAATTGGTAGCTCAACTAGTCAATTTGACCGCTCAGACTTCAAGATCTAGAACAAGTTATTAGGGCAAGGAAGAAGGGGAGGGTATATGACCTTCGCTAAACAGAGGTTTACTTACGAGGCACAATTCTTTGTCTCTAGTGAAATGTCATCATCTGTTAATGATACATTAATCAAACATGTAACTCTAGTCACTGAGGAGTTGCTGGCCCGCTTCTCTACTAATTTACTTCAGATGAACTCAAGGACGAAGTCCTTGATGGAGTAGATGGAGGATGCCAAGAATAGGCTCGAGGCCAGCATTAAGTAGCCACCACACGAGGCATGCATGCATGACCAACAACCGATAATCAAGGAGGAAGAGGATGGTAAGAACGAGTAGTTTTTGTTTTTATTTTTATTTTGTGCATTTAGTGTTTGATTTATATGATGTGGATATTTATTCTAGATGATTTATTAAGATTTTTTATTATGTTTCTCATGATTTCATTGATATTCGTTGTCTTTGTGTGACCTTTTACACTATTCTAAGATGTTATGAATATAATCACTATTTACTTTATTTTGCGATTGTAGGCGTGTAAAACTTATTTGGCCAGAGCCCTAATATTTTTTTTTATATAATTTTTTTAGGGAGCACTGACTCGATGAATTTTCGCGGCATAACAGTCGGCGAAAAGGCCAACCGCTAATTCAATCGGTAATTTTAACAGCTAAAATTTTGTCATTCAACCAAACAATTTTAATAAAATTTAAAAGATAGTGATGTAATTAGTTAACAATCTATAAGCTAGTATTTGACACTATAATTTAAATAAAATGTTTTGGATTTATCATATGTCTGATTTATAAAAAAATGTTTATTATATTATAGAGCATCATCAACATGATCTTGTG
>JXCR01137596.1:152842-163404 GCA_002079205.1 Phalaenopsis hybrid cultivar | reverse complement strand
ATATATATATATATATGAAAATAAGAGGTTGCTTATCTTATTAAAACTCTTTTAAGAAATTGACTAATTTTGACACAAATAAGTTTTTCAAAAACAACTATTTTCTCATGGTTTGGAGTTGAGCGTGGGAGAAAGAAGGGTAGAGAGAATGCTTGTACTTGAAGGTAATGAGGCCATTTTTATTTTATCTAAGTAAATGCAAATGAATTGAGTGACATGCATGGAATGTTTTGTAAGAAAAATTATTCAGCGTAAAATAGGCTTTTATTATTCTACTTTGACATTATTTTCAGTGATTTTATTCTTGTATGATTTTTCATTTTTACTTTAATATAAAAGTATAAAAATTAAAATATCTTGATTTTTTTTTAAAATATCACTATGTAATTTTTATTATGTTATGATTATAGTTATTCTGAATATACTAATATGATCCATAGAGTTTTTTTTTATTTTTATTTTTAAAGCTTATATTATAATTTAAGTACTTTAAATTATCCCAAAATTTTAATAAAATTTGGGCAGTAGTGCACAAGCTTAAAAAATTTTTCATCATTGACACGAATCTTGATGTAATCTTTTGAACAAGAAATATTCAAACTTCAATTAAAAGTCATTTGAAGCTCCTATTTCTGCAAACTTATGGTCAAACTGACCGGCTCGATGAGACGGATTTAATGATATCAAAGTTAGTTTAATCCGAGTCAAATCAAACCCAAATCAGGTCATTAAATCATTCTTGAAAAATTTTCGGACACATTGGGAAGGTCAAACGGTTTCCGAATCTAGTAAGTTTATAGTCGATCGAGCATCTCGATAAGAAGAATCCAATGAGCCAAAGATCGCTCAATTCTGACATCATTAAGGGATCCATATGTCCATTAAACTCCGTCTGATTGAAGAAAGTTATTCAGACCGTTTGATCAAAATGATTCATATTCCAACATTAAGTGCACCCAAATCACTATAAATAGACCCCCACCCCTCACATGAGGGGGAGCTGAAGCATAGAGATGGAGCCTGCAGATTTGAGAAGGAGTTGCAGCTTAGCATCACCGCCAACCAAAGTCGATCACCGTCGACTACCTTCGACCACCGCCGACAGCCATCAAGCACCGCCAACCGTCGCCAACCATTGTTGAAGACCTTAACAATCGCAGACCGTCATCAATCGCCGTCAACCACCGCCGACCTTCATCGACCATTGTCTGATTTGGGTTTATCCCATTTAAATTTTTAGGCTAGGAATTCTAACTCAATCTGACACGTTAATTAATAATTGACTCAAAATCAACCCATCAACTTGAAATTCACCCAAGGGTGACCCGAAATCAACTCAAATAGCAATTATACCTATGTTAAACGGGTTAACTAGGTTGGGTTCGGATCGTTGATTTGAAGGTGGGTCATTTGGTTAGTAGAATGATATCACATTTATAGCAATCTGTTTTTGAACACATCTCAATTTGTGTTGTCNATATATATATATATATATATATATATATATATATATATATATCTGTGTGTGTGTGAATTTATGATTATTTGGTTAAATTAAAGAAATATCAAAATTATTAAATTTTAATGCGCATTATAAAAATTGGGTCCAAATAATAAAAATAAAATAAAACTCAAATGAGGAAAAAAAATGAGCCTATCCCGTTACAAATTATGTAAAAATGGTCTTATACTATTTGAATTTTTTATAATATCACATTTATATTTAATAAATTTAAAACTTTGAAAATTGATTATATGACCATGGTACCAGACATACAATTTTGCAGAAAAAATTTGTGTACGTAAGACGTATGCAGCGCTGTATACATTTTCTAGGTTATATCGAGGGTATAAGAATATTATATTCGCGTTATAAATCCTTGTAACCTCCATGTAATTTAGTGTAACATGCCTAGAACTTATTTGTAGGTTATAGGTGTGTTACACTAGGTTATATGGAGGTTACAAGAGGTGATAATACGAGTATAACTCTCTTATAACCTCAGTATAACCTTGAAAATGTTCGCAGCGCTGCTTCGTCTTACATACGCAAATTTTTTCCCAATTTTTGCTCGCGTTTTAAATACCTTGGAGGTATTGGATTAATATAAAATTTTATTCATAAAAAAATTAAGAATTTAATNCAACTTGGTGTATTGGAAGAGCAAGAAACAATTTGTAGTAGAGAGATCAACAACAGAGACAGAGTACAGGGTCATGTCCTTAGGAGTTGTCGTGATGATGGGTCTGAGAGCTTTGTTGGCTGAGCTCAAGGTGAACCAAATAACTCAAATGAAGTTGTGGTGCGACAATAAGTCAACAATCAACATTGCCAACAATCTTGTGCAACATGATAGAACCAAACATGTGGAGATTGATAGATTCTTCCTGAAGGAAAAGATGAATAACAGGCTACTGGAGCTATGTCATGTAGCCCCTGGAAAGCAAGTGGCTAATTGCTTCACTAAAGGACTTGGTTCATTAGATTTGTTTAGGTTATGTGACAAGATAGGCTTAGTAGATATCTTTTGCCCATCTAGAGGGCGAGTGTTGAAAATTTAACCTTATTTAAAGTCCTATTGGTAAAAAGGGAATATTGAAGAACACAGAGGATTTCATTGGGATTTATTTGTAAAACATTGTAATACCCTATTTAAGCCCAGGAGGTTTTGCTAATAATTCTTTCTTTACAACCGACGAAGTAGAGACAAGGAAGTTGTGATGGGATTTCATTGGGAAGAATCATCAATGGGATTGAAGATACGTGGGATGAGAAAGTTGCGATGTGATCTCGCTGGAGAAGAGCATCCATAGGACTAGCTGTGTGTGTTAAACAAAGAAAAAGTGAAGGGCTCGTGCGTGTGAATGCTGATGGGACCGAAGGCGTGTGAAAGATGAATAGAAATTTGATTATCAGAAGTTAACAGAAAGGGTGGGAGGAAGTTATTTATATGTTATTTAAAAAATGGAGTGTTATATAAGCAATTAGTAAGATTTAAGTAGCAAATACGTAAATGAAATAGTATTTAAAGCCATTTATTTCAATTTGATTCGTCTTTTTTAAGCTTTCGCTTTCTAAGCATGATCAAATTGACCATCTAAAAAGATCAGGTACATTTATCCAGCTTGCTAATGGAACATGATAGCAACCTACCATCAAATAGGCCTAGGAAAGTATATAAAAAAAAAAATGAACTTCAATAATTAAAAAGGTTAGGACATGCTTATACACTATTGTTGGTTTATACGTGCCCAAGAGGGAGCTGGGGACAAATTGGGTCTTTTGGATTTTCAAAATTTTCTTCTTTTTCAAGTATTTGAAGATGCAACTTGAACAATGATTATAATTAGACACTCATTGATTCCTCCTGAAATTGATGATTACTCTTTGTTGGAGGAGAGGGCTAGGAGAATTGAGTAGGATCTGGAAGTGACTCAGAGGATGATGGATATTCAAAAGAGAATAAATTTAGAGGGATCCCGGTTTCCTCAGAGCTCACAGAGGAAGTCCTTCTAGTCATGTGGTACAGGTGCTAAGTCGCGTGAGCGCCGAGTTTCAAATAAAAAATTGTGACAAATGTGGAAGGTTTCACAAGGGTGAGTATATATCTTCTGTATATCTGGATCAAACACATGCTTTTGATGCCACCAGTCAGGACACATGGCGAAGAATTGCCCTAAATTGGGTTAGAGGGCTCCAGCAGATTCCAAGAGCAGTGTTGTACCACCTCAGAGGAGCTATGGCAGACCGAGGGCAGGGGCAGCTGAATCTTCATGGGTAGTGTCAAATGCTGGACAGACTCAACAGAATGTTCAACCCAACGTATATGCTCTTTCGCAGAAGAAAGTTAAGGATTCCTCTGATGTCGTCACAAATATGCGTTCTCTAACAATTTTAACCAGTGCACTTTAAGCATCTTAGGATTCATGTCATAGCATACATAAAAAGTAAGGGTTTATACATATTAATAAACTAATTTTAAATTTTTTATGCAATACTTTAAAACGATAGGTATCATATATCTTTACAGGATCCTGATAAGAGTATTTAGGAGCATCACGTTCTTTTATAGCTGATGAAAACGACTAAAGTGATGCAATTGAATATTCTATCGATGTCTGTGATACTGTCAGTTAGAATGTCAAATGATACTTTTCTAGAAGTTAATAAATCATATAAGTTGAAGCTTATGACTGAAGAAAAGAGTTTAAATGCCCAACTTATTGTGTTGCACTTGATGCAATTCGATGTGATTTTAGGTTAGGATTAGATGTCTAAAAACTTTGTCACTATTAATTGCAATAAGAAGACTGTCAAAATAAGTATATCCTGGGGAAGCAGAAGTTAAATTTTCTAGTGACAGAAGATTGACATCTATGATAATTACCCGCATTAAAGCTTGCAAACTATTGAATCATGGAAGTCAGGGTTTTCTTGCTCCGGTGACAGATATTTCTAAGGAAATGAAGTCTTTGAGTGATATTCCAGTGAGAAGAAAATATTCAAAGGTATTTCTAGTTGATTTATCAAGTCTACCACCAGCATGAGAGCTTGATTTCAATATTGAGCTTTTACCAGATTCTGAGCTTGTATCCAAGGCACCATATAGAATGGCATTAAAGGAGTTATAGAGAAAAGTTACTTGATAAAGGGTTTATCAGACCTAGCACCTCACCTTGGGGAGCTCCAATGTTATTTGTGAAGAAAAAGAATGGGAGCTTCAGGATGTGTATTGATTACAGAGAGTTGAACAAACTCACTGTTAAAAATAAATATCCCTGCCAATGATTAACAATTTGTTTGGTCAGTTGGAAGGGACTTCAGTATTTTCAAAAATTGATCTAAGATCAGACTACCATAAGTTGAATATTAAAGAAGACATGGCAAAGACTATTTACATGACCAAATTAGGCACTATGAATTTGTGGTGATGTCATTTGGACTGACAGATGCTCCAGCAGTGTTCATAAACCTACTGAACAGGATCTTTAGGCTTTTTTGGACACATTTGTGATCGTCTTTATAGATGATATTCTAGTATATTCAAAGAATGAAGTCAATCATACAGATCATTTACATGTGCTATAGGTTTTAAAGGATAATACAGTTTATGCCAAATTTTCTAAATGTGAATTTTGGCTTAAAAGTGTTGATTTTGGCATATTATTAGTGGAGACGGCATATCTGTGGATCAGAATAAGGTTAAGGCAATTGTAGATTTGCCAAAACCTAATACTGTTACTGAAATCAGGAGTTTTCTACGTCTGGTTGGTTATTAAAGGAGAATTGTTGAGAGGCCTCACAGATTCCTATGCCACTATTAGGGCTGACTCAGTAGTCGATGAAACTTGACTAGTTTGATCATTGTGAGGATGCTTTTTAGAAGCAGAAGGTTTGTTTAATGTCTACTCTAGTATTAGTCATCCCTTTTGATGGATTTCAAATTTTCAGTGATGCATCTTTAAGAGGTTTGGGTTGTGTACTTGTGCAGCAGGTTAGGGTCATTGCTTATGTATCACGATAATTGAAGAATCATGAAAAAATTAACCCACATATGACTTAAAGCTTGTTGCAGTTGTCTTTGCACTCAAGATCTGAAGGCATTATCTATATAGAGTTAGATTTGATGCTATGACCACCAGAGTTTAAAATATATCTTCACTCAAGAAGAGTTGAACCTGAGGCAGAGGAGGTGACTGAGGCTCTGTTTGGCGCAGCTGCAGCTGCGCTGTCCCAAGAAGCTACTGCGGGGAAGCAGCTGTGGGGAAACTGACTGTCTGTTTGGTGCAGCTGTGTGAAAACAGCTGTGGGGCAGCTATTTTTGGAGAAATGACCATACTGTCCCTATTTGTTAAAACTGTTTAAAAGAAATGTAACAAGTACATTTTTTAAATTTCTGAAGCGAAAATTCATTTTTAAATATAACTGAAAGTTCATATACCCTCAAGTATTTAAGTTTAATAATTTAAACAACAAGTATTTAAGATTCTACAGGAACTATGATGATGATGCTCATCTATCAACTATATTTAACAGAACATATAAAGAGGTTTAAAGTTGTCCTTTAACTTAACTCATCTAAGCTCCTCATATTTTATAGAATAAGGCTACCAAGAACCCCAACACACACTTGCTTGCATGCCACCCAATTCATTATGCATTTAAATATATAGTACTTGATTTTACATCTATAATGCCCAGATCTTTGATAGCATGTCCAAAAAGGTCAACAATATAGCTTTTCATGCTCGGGAGAGTGGCATATATGTAAACATCGACGTTTTAGTGTTAGATATGCAAGTTCAAAGGAATTGTGTGGTATCTGTGCAAGTATTTCATGTACAAGGCACATGAAAGGTGCTATACATATACAACAACATTCTCACACACGTACACACTTGGGAATGCTTAAAATAACAAAGTGCATATTCGTTTTATGCCTTCTATAAGCACAAATTCAATAATGAGATTGTTAGATATGAAAATTTCATCTCAATATTGCACAATGTGAAGACCGCTTCATAAACTTTGTTTGCAACGTGAATGGCTTCTCGTGCATGAGTAAAAAGATGCATATATAAAGAAATTGAAACTCAAGGTATTAGATATGTTAACACATAAATATTGAATGAAATTCTAGTGATTTGGGCTCAAATCCTGGTATAGATCAAGTGATCAATCCCAAATGTAGCAATTTGATAAGGTTACATTAATAACACCCTTGTTACTAATAAAAGACCAATTGACTATTCCAACCTAAAAGAGCCATGCAAAACCTTACCAGAAACTTCTAACTTCAGTTGACGTCAAGAGCATTACTCGGTCGACGTTATTACCAAGGAAGATTATCAAACATACCACTCAATCCTTATGTGTTTACATTTCTACCACCTAAACATCAATCTTTACATTCATGTCACCCAACCTGTAGGAGGAAAGGGGAGAGATCGGGGAAGAGGAACGCGGTCGGGAGAAGCTCGGTTGCGTGGTCGACGAAGAGGAATCAGGGAAGAGGAGGAAAGGAGAGATCGGGAGAAGCGGAAGGCAGTCGGAGAAAGAGAAACACANCCAACCTGTAGGAGGAAAGGGGAGAGATCGGGGAAGAGGAACGCGGTCGGGAGAAGCTCGGTCGCGTGGTCGACGAAGAGGAATCGGGGAAGAGGAGGAAAGGGGAGATCGGGAGAAGCGGAAGGCAGTCGGAGAAAGAGGAACACGATCGGGAAGCTCGGTCGCGTGGTCGCGGAAGAGGAATCGGCGAAGATGAGGCAAGGAGCGATCGAGAGAAGCGTAAGGCAATCGGAGAAAGAGGGAATCGATCAGGAAGCTCGGTAGCGTGGTCGGCGAAGAGGAGGAACGAGAGATCGGTAAGGGCAACGGGGTAAAATGACTCGTTCGAAAGCTGGGAAGCGGANAAGGAGCGATCGAGAGAAGCGTAAGGCAATCGGAGAAAGAGGGAATCGATCAGGAAGCTCGGTAGCGTGGTCAGCGAAGAGGAGGAACGATAGATCGGTAAGGGCAATGGGGTAAAATGACTCGTTCGAAAGCTGGGAAGCGAACTCCTATAGGCGTTCGACTTTCAATCGAAATCGCGGGACGCCGCTCTTCCAACGCCGCCCCAAACAAGCGAATTTTGCATTCCNGACTCCTATAGGCGTTCGGCTTTCGATCGAAATCGCGGGACGCCGCTCTTCCAACGCCGCCCCAAATGAGCGAATTTTGCATTCTGATGCTGCGCAGCAGTGAAAACGCTGCGCCAAACAGACCCTGAAATTTATTAAAGATTATGATTTGGATATTCAATATCATGCCGGAAAGGCAAATGTTGTTGAAGATGCGCCGAGTAGAANTTGCATTCTGATGCTGCGCAGCAGTGAAAACGCTGCGCCAAACAGACCCTGAAATTTATTAAAGATTATGATCTGGATATTCAATATCATGCCGGAAAGGCAAATGTTGTTGAAGATGCGCCGAGTAGAGAAACTTCTGGTAATTTGAATTATTTATTTACTCAGTAGAGTAGTTAATTAAAGACTTGGAAAGGCTGAGGTTGACTATAGTTGATTATGGTGATGATAGTATGGCTCAGTTATATCAGTTGACGTTGCAGTCAACTCTAAAGGGCAGAATTGAAGATTCTTTAGCCAGAGATAGCAGCATTCAGAAAGTTCCGGAGCAGGTTCAGGTAGGCAATTTGGAGAGATGAGATAGATCAAGATGGTCTATTGAGGTATAAAGGCAGGGTTTATGTTCCAAATGTTGATGATCTGAGGAAGGAAATCCTAAAAGAAACACATCTATCTGGATATACTATTCACCTCTGGAGGAACAAAATTTATCAGGATCTCAAAGAAGCATTTTGGTGGCTGAAATTGAAGACAAGTGTGGCATAATTTATGGACAAGTGTCCCANATGGTGATGATAGTATGGCTCAGTTATATCAGTTGACGTTGCAGTCAACTCTAAAGGGCAGAATTGAAGATTTTTTAGCCAGAGATAGCAGCATTCAGAAAGTTCTGGAGCAGGTTCAGGCAGGCAATTTGGAGAGATGAGATAGATCAAGATGGTCTATTGAGGTATAAAGGCAGGGTTTATGTTCCAAATGTTGATGATCTGAGGAAGGAAATCCTAAAAGAAACACATCTATCTGGATATACTATTCACCTCTGGAGGAACAAAATTTATCAGGATCTCAAAGAAGCATTTTGGTGGCTGAGATTGAAGACAAGTGTGGCATAATTTATGGACAAGTGTCCCCNTATATATATATATATATATATATATATATATATATATATATATATATATATATATATATATATGAAAATAAGAGGTTGCTTATCTTATTAAAACTCTTTAAGAAATTGACAAATTTTGGCACAAATAAGTTTTTCAAAAACAACTATTTTCTCATGGTTTTTGAGTTGAGCGTGGGAGAAAGAAGGGTAGAGAGAATGCTTTTACTTGAAGGTAATGAGGCCATTTTTATTTTATCTAAGTAAATGCATATGAATTGAGTGATATGCATGTAATGCTTTGTAAGAAAAATTATTCAGCGTAAAATAGGCTTTTATTATTCTACTTTAACATTATTTTCTNACTTGAAGGTAATGAGGCCATTTTTATTTTATCTAAGTAAATGCATATGAATTGAGTGATATGCATGTAATGTTTTGTAAGAAAAATTATTCAGCGTAAAATAGGCTTTTATTATTCTACTTTAACATTATTTTCAGTGATTTTATTCTTGTATGATTTTTCATTTTTACTTTAATATAAAAGTATAAAAATTAAAATATCTTAACTTTTATTATGTTATGATTATAGTTATTCCGAATATACTAATATGATCCATAGAGTTTTTTTTTTTAATTTTTAAAGCTTATATTATAATTTAAGTACTTTAAATTATCCCAACATTTTAATAAAATTTGGGCCAAAGTGCACAAGTTTAAAAAATTTTCGTCATCGGCACGAATCTTTGATGTAATCTTTTGAACAAGAAACATTCAAACTTCAATTAAAAGTCATTCGAAGCTCCTATTTCTACAAACTTATGGTCAAACTGACCAGCTCAATGAGACGGATCTAATGATATCAAAGTCAGTTTAATCCGAGTCAAATCAAGCCCAAATCAAGTCATTAGACTATTCTTAAAAAAATCTCGGACACATTGGGAAGGTCAAACGGTTTCCAAATCTAGTAAGTTTATATTCGATCGAGCGTCTCAATAAGAAGAATCCAACGAGTCAAAGATCGCTCAATTCTGACATCATTAAGGGATCAAGATGTCCATTAAACTCCGTCTGATTGAAGAAAGTTATCTAGACCGTTGGACCAAAATGATTCATATTCCGACATTAAGTGCACCCAAATCACTATAAATAGAACCCCACCCATCACATGAGGGGGAGTTGAAGCCTAGAGATGAAGCCTGTAGATTTGACAAGGAGTTGCAACTTAGCATCACCACCAACCAACATCGATCACTGTCGACCACCTTTGATCACCGCCGACAGCCATCAAGCATCGCCGACCGTCGCCAACCATTGTTGAAGACCTTGACCATCGCAGACCGTCATCGACCGTCGTCAACCGCTGCCGACCTTCATCGACCATTGTCGACCGTCGTCGACCACCACCAACCAAACACTGTCATTCATGTTATAACTTGGAAAATCTAGTAACAATTTTTTGTCGAAGGAACAATAACTCATCACTATGGTTCATTTGCCAACAACGACTTACATGATCATCAGCTCATGTAGCTCCTGACTCCGGCCACCTACGGCCTACAAATGTTATTTATACTCGCTCTAACAACCAACGTGGTCATTAACTCATTCAGCTCCCGACTCTTGGCGACTTACAGACGACATTCATACTTGCTCTAATGACCTACATCGTCATCAGCCATGCAGTTCCCGACTCCGACCCCCATAGCTTACGGACGTCATTCATACTCACGTCTACAAACTACGTGGTTCATAGCTCGTGCAGCTCCCGACTCCAGCCTTTACGACTTACGGACATTATTCATACTCGTCAGTACAGCCAATGTGG
>JXCR01137596.1:126371-149781 GCA_002079205.1 Phalaenopsis hybrid cultivar | reverse complement strand
TATATATATATATATATATAACAAAATTATTAAATTTTAATGCGCATTATAAAAGTTGTCTACAAATAGTAAAATTAAAATAAAACAAATGAGGAAAAAAATGAGCCTATCCCGTTACAAATTATGTAAAAAAGGTCTTATAATATTTGAATTTTTTATAATATCACATTAATAATTAATACCACGCATACAATTTTGCAGAAAAAATTTATGTACATAAGATGTATGCAGCCCTGCATACATTTTTCAGGTTATACTGAGGGTATAAAGATGTTATATTCGAGTTATAACTCCTTGTAACCTCCATGAAACCTAGTGTAACCCACCTGTAACCTACAAATCAGTTCCGCACTTCAATTTTAATATGTTAAGAACTTATTTGTAGGTTAGCTGCATGTTACACTAAGTTATATGAAGGTTACAAGGGATGTTAATAGGAGTATAACCCTCTTATAATCTCGGTATAACCTTAAAAACGTACTACGTCTTACATACGCAAATTTTTTTCCCAATCTTACCCTTGTATAAGGAGGAATTATTGCGTGCGGACACCGCATGCATCTCTGCATGAGGTGTCCGATCCTGGCCGTAGATCACGGTGATCTACGGTCCGTATTATTTCCGTTTTTTTTTTAAATTTAGGTGGGGCCCACCGAAATATATCGGGACCATAAATCAGGTGATTTACGGTCCGGGTCGGATCCGTATGGAATAATTTTTCCTCTATAAGTACCTTAGAGGTATTAGATTAATATAAAATTTTATTCATAAAAAAATTAAGAATTTAAAATTCTCTTAAAAAATACAGGCGTATATCATGTCTCACATGTCGCTATCGTCCCGGAAAGACGCTAGGGTGGGTCCCACAAAAGCACGTGTGTTTTATCATTCGCCATGTCACGTGGAAAGATCCAACGGTTCTCCGTGCTCCGCGCTCGCTCCGCGTCCTCCTCACGCGGTTTCGTCCTATTAATCTTACTAATCGTGATTTAATTTTATAGTTAACACTAATAAATTGTGAGGATTAGCGCTGCGGTTGCTTCCTTAACCATCCTTCGTTAAAAATAAATAAATGTAGCTCTCCTTGGTTTGGACCAGTTATGGTGGTTGACTTATTCCTTCTAGGGTAAGTTTCCGGGCAACCGACAATTAAAATAAGAGATTTAGCTAAAGGAAAAAAAATAATGTTTTTAATACATGATATTAGCCATATCATTGCCAAAACTAATGTTTTTTGAGTTGTGCTAATAAAAGTATTCCAAATTAGAACTACATCTATTATTTGTGATTTTATCACAATATAGATTAAGGGTAAATATTANAAAAATAATGTTTTTAATACATGATATTAGCCATATCATTGCCAAAACTAATGTTTTTTGAGTTGTGCTAATGAAAATATTCCTCTTCAACCATTGGTCCACTCATTGCTAAAGATAGTCTATCTTTGCTAGGGTTAGTAGTCAAATTAGAACTACATCTATTATTTGTGATCTTATCACAATATAGATTAAGGGTAAAGATTTTTTCAACAACAACTCATCCATTGATGAAAACACAATTCTTATAGAGTCTGGGATATTTTGTTGATGGCTTCATTGTATTTCCCAGATCTCCTAATAAGTGCAAGCTACTCTTCAACATTCCTCTTTGATTTGGTAGAAGTCAAAGTCNTTTCAACAACAACTCATCCATTGATGAAAACACAATTCTTATAGAGTCTGGGATATTTTGTTGATGGCTTCACTGTATTTCCCAGATCTCCTAATAAGTACAAGCTACTCTTCAACATTCCTCTTTGATTTGGTAGAAGTCAAAGTTAGATAGGGATGAGACTACTGCCGTTTAGAAGACTTAGCAAGCATAAAATTACTTCATTCACATCGTAGGCAATTATCCACACTTTCCGAGATCTTAATATCTCCGCTTCGACCATTTCAAATAGTATTGGATTCTTATTTGATGGTTCACCTATAAAAATTATGGATGCAACGAATTTGATTTTGAACTAAACACCACTTTGTTCCTTATGGGTTGTTGATGAAAACTCACGTGATCCCTTATATAGCTCTGCTTCAAATCATATGCACCATCAATCACTTTCTATTTGCTAGCCAGCCTCTCCAAAATATTCACCTCAAAGGTCAAAAAAGGAAAACTAAAAGGGGAGGATATATTTCCCAGTAATAACCCATTTTTTTTTAAATATAAGAGCTTGGAATGTCCATGAATTTAATGGTGCTATACATATCACAACTTTTAAAAATTTACCAGAAGACCACATAAATGATCTTCTTTGTCAATATGAGATAAAAATTTTACCTCTTATACCTTTAACTCTTTATATTCTAAGAAAATCATTATATTTCCCCATCGAGAATCGACATTGCAGCTTTTATATCTCTCTAAATGGTTGTATATGGATAAAATAGAACATTACATCCATCTCTTTCTCTACATTGAACCCCCTAACCTATCCAATTTTCCCAATTTTGAATTCCAAATTCCTTATAATAGTCCTTTAAACCCAATTGAACTTTTAATTGGCCCTATACTAGCCTTAAATCTCACCTAAATCCAACCTAAGCCAAAATCCTCAAATTTGCACCAAAGTATAAATTAAATCAAATTGAACCTCATAACTCCAAAATTTCTACCCAATTGATGTCTGAAACTCTTCATTACAAACCCTTGGACCATTTTGAACCATCAATTGAACCTAACCTAAAACCCATCCCAATCCAAACCCAAGTCTAACCCAAATGCCCCATATTTGATCTTGGGTCAAATTCTACTAAACTGAACTTCCAAATTAATTCAAAATCACTCAATTCATTTTCTAAAATTCTCATGACAATTATCCAAGCCAATTTGATCAATCAATTGAGCCAAACTCAAAGTCTAGCCAAACATAAATTCAAATCCAAGCTCATGACATGATTTTGAACCCAAGCCTTGAATTGAACCAAACCCATTCAAATTGACCAAGCCATGGTCACCACTGCCAGTCTTTGGACCCTAGGGACCAATCCAGACCCAGCTAGCCTACTTTAAATGAGCCACCAAAGGTCCCTTATTTTAGGGGATCTCTTCCCATATTTGGTTAAACTCAAGATATATTTACCACCAGCCATCAAGCCTCTGTGATAATCATCATTAAGCTCGCCTGGCTCCCTTGACCACTTTAACCATCGGCCTAGGCCTGGTCGTTAGGCCTAGTGGCCGAAAAACACCAAAACTAAGAGACACCCCAAGCCTTGAGCTCAAATTTGGAGCTCCCTGAGTTGCACATCCCCATTGATAATTGGTGCCACTCAACCCTACACCTAAGCAATTGATTCCACCCCTTGGTCAGCCCTAGTGACCACCATTTCCCTATCTATTTAAACACTATGTCCTGCGGCCAAGAGATGAAATCACCAATTTCCTTGGGGAAACTCTATCAAATTGCTTCCAGAGCTCCTCCATGACCTTCTAAGCCCATTCCAACCATCTTCCCAACCGTTTAAGCTCAACTTCAGAGCTCAAAACTAGGACATTTTCTGGCCATTTCTCAAAACTCCACAAAACTCCTAATTGATTATTCTAAAAGCTTCCCAAATCAAACTAAGAAGATCCCCACCGAAACCCCATCTCTAGAGCTCTCTAACCCATTCATAGATCAAGACCTCCGCACCTGTTGGAGAAATTCTTGCTCATAGCATTCATTAGAGGAAACTAAGACTTCCAAGAGGTTCATCAAACTCAACTGAAGCTTCCATAAGCATCTGATTGAGGCCTCCCCTCTCAGACTCATGTATAGACAACAAACCCTAATTTTTGGCTCAATTTGGGCTTTTGTGAAGAGAGTTTTGATTTCATGAGCATGTAACCAATAGATGTGTTCATCTTGAGTAGATGAAAGTGTAGGAACAAACCCCATGTGATTTGGTTTAGTATCAAGAGAGATCTTAAGGTTTTAGTGTGAACGGTTCATGGGTTATGACCATTGGGGACGATGAAGAAGGACTGTCTGATCCCACGTATATCAAATAAAGGATCAGGATCACACCAGACGAAGAGAAGAAACATAAACCGCGGGTTGAGTCAGCGGGTACGTGGACAGCGACATCAAATGACGGAGCGACACGTGTGAGTTCGAAGTACCTTAGGATGAGGTGGCAACGTCAAATGGTGGAGTGACGCGTGTTAGTTCATAGCGCCGTAGGATGAGGTGGCACCTGACTCGGATAAGTAGAAAATTTGAGGATTTTTTATTTAACTTAATTCCAAAAATTAGAAAATCCATATTTTGTGCAGAAAAATCATAAAAATAAAATAAAAATATCTGTTGCTCAGTGAATAGACGAGAATAATGTGGAATAAAAATAAAAATTATTTGATGTGTCTCTGATTTCTAATTAATTAAATACTCTCTGGACTATTTTAACTTTAATTAAATAAATATTAATCATCATGACTTGAAATTTTAACAGGGATGTTCTATGATTTTTCCAAGTTCTGAGAGCATTTCTAGCTTTGAAACCCTAGTTTTTGCGCCTAGTTTCCTATTTTTGCTTAAAATAAATTAATAAACTAAAATATAAATTAAAAAAAAATTATGAGATTAATTTTGGTAGGTTTCCCATGGTCAGTGGATCTTTAGAAAAATATAAAATAAATTTAAGTATTTTTTTTATTTTTACAGTTAATTAAATGTCTAAAACTTATAATAAGTTAAATAAATAAAATATTATTAAAAATTTAACAAAATTAATTCCACATTGTAAAGGATAATCACATTAACTCACTTTAAAACTTTGGAATCAATTTGGAATATATTTATCACTAAAATTGATTTTCTAAGTAAAATAATATTATTAAATTAAAATAACTATATCTAGAAAAATTATGAAAAGTGATTTTCTGAGTTCCTTGTGATCAGAACCATTTAAGAAAAATAAAATCTATAATAAAGTAAATACATTATTTTTTAGCTTATTTTTTGAATAAAAAATAATTAAAAACTTCAACAAAAAAGAAAGGGTCTAAAATATTTTTAATTATTTCTGGCTCACTTCAAACTCATTAAAATATTTTTTCTAATTTTTATAAGCTAAATATAGTTTTTTAAAGGCTAAAAATGTGTTTTTTCTCTAATTTTTTATTAAAATAATTATAATAAATAAATTAAAAATCATAAAATAAAGAGTTTATTTCTATTAGTTTTCTAGACTTTTAGAGAATTAATAAAAATATATTTTTGGTCAAGTTTTTGGCATATTGAGGAACATAAATATCTGCGTAATTGCAAGACGGGTCAGGAAGCATATCACTCAACAGTTCTTTAGCTCGTTCGACTGAGCTTGGATGGCTTCAACTTGGTAGGGTTGCTTTGATCGACTAGGCTTAATCGGCATTGCCAGTCAACTGAGATCTATTGTCTTTGAACTGGTAGGACTGATTCGGTCGACTGAGTTAGTCTAGCTATTGAACCTTAATAATAGATGAGGAGCTTCTAAGCATCCGCTGTAAGATTAGGGATGATGAGGGGATAGATCTTCCTATGAGTACGTCATGTCGATCGTATTAGATAACTCTGAATTGTTTTTAATCGTATGACTCAGAATCAGTCATCTCTACGACTTTGTTTATTTTGGCTTTGCTTGCTCTGGCTTGGACAGTTGTATCCGATTAGATAAGTGGGCCTCCTGGTCATCTATTGGCGAGCTTGCATTTATCTTACTCTATTCCTTTTGGACCTTGGATCTCCCCAAAATCAACGCTGGCACATTTTTAATGTACAAGTAAACTCAGCCAAATTGTCTACCAATATCCTGAACTAACATCTATGCAATAGTTTGAAAAATTAATAAATTGTATTTCTCTGCCTTAATATAAATAAAAATGTTTTATACAAGATACCATAAGCACAACTATTTACCATAGCATAGGAATGTGACATGGTGTTTAATGATGGCATGGTAAAGAATGCTTATGGTAGAATATTCTCACATTCTTAACCCACTTCTCTTTCAACAAAACAAGAACTTTTTTCTCATTCATTTGAGATATTGAGGGCAAGATATGACAAAGAATCGAGCGCTCGCCGACTAAACACTTGAGTTAATGAGCTCCATACTCACCCCAAGGACACGAGAACTCCCAATTGTTTGAACGACGACCAAACCTAACACCTCAAGAGAATTGGAACCAATATTTGTATGATATGCTTTGTACAAAATAATAAAATTATTGAATCATATCTTAAGATCAATAAAGTGACATTTTTAAAAGAAGCCCCCCAAAATTATCATCATTAAAAAACTATACTATTCNTGCAGAAAAAATTTATGTACATAAGATGTATGCAGCCCTGCATACATTTTTCAGGTTATACTGAGGGTATAAGGATGTTATATTCGAGTTATAACTCCTAGTAATCTCCATGAAACCTAGTGTAACCCACCTGTAACCTACAAATCAGTTCCGCGCTTCTATTTTAATATGTTAAGAACTTATTTGTAGGTTAGCTGCATGTTACACTAAGTTATATGAATGTTACAAGGGATGTTAATAGAAGTATAACCCTCTTATAATCTTAGTATAACCTTAAAAACGTACTACGTCTTACATACGCAAATTTTTTTCCCAATCTTACCCTTGTATAAGGAGGAATTATTGCGTGCGAACACCGCATGCATCTCTGCATGCGGTGTCCGATCCTGACCGTAGATCACGGTGATTTACGGTCCGGATTATTTCTGTTTTTTTTTTAAAATTTAGGTGAGGCCCACCGAAATATTTCGGGACCATAAATCAGGTGATTTACGGTCCGGATCGGATCCGTATGGAATAATTTTTCCTGTATAAGTACCTTAGAGGTATTAGATTAATATAAAATTTTATTCATGAAAAAATTAACAATTTAAAATTCTTTTAAAAAATACAGGCGTATATCATGTCTCACATGTCGCTATCGTCCCGGAAAGACGCTAGGGTGGGTCCCACAAAAGCACGTGTGTTTTATCATTCGCCATGGCACGTGGAAAGATCCAACGGTTCTCCGTGCTCCGCGCTCGCTCCGCGTCCTCCTCACGCGGTTTCGTCCTATTAATTTTACTAATCATGATTTAATTTTATAGTTAACACTAATAAATTGTGATGATTAGCGCTGCGGTTGCTTCCTTAACCATCCTTCGTTAAAAATAAATAAATGTAGCTCTCCTTGGTTTGGACCAGTTATGGTGGTTGACTTATTCCTTCTATGGTAAGTTTCCGGGCAACCGACAATTAAAATAAGAGATTTAGCTCAAGGAAAAAAAAAAATAATGTTTTTAATACATGATATTAGCCATGTCATTTGGCAAAAGTAATGTTTTTTGAGTTGTGCTAATAAAAATATTCCTCTTTTAACTATTGGTCCACTCATTGCTAAAGATGCTCTATCTTTGCTAGGGTTAGTGGTCAAATTAGAACTAATATAGATTAAGGGTAAAGATTTTTTCAACAACATCTCATCTATTGATGAAAACACAGTTCTTATAGAGTCTGGGATATTTTGCTGACGACTTCACTGTATTTTCCAAATCTCCTAATAAGTACAAACTACTCTTCAACATTCCTCTTTGATTTGGCAGAAATCAAAGATAGGGATGAGACTACTGTCTTCTAGAAGACTTAGCAAGCTTAAAATTACATCATTCACATCATAGACAATTATCCACACTTTCCGAGATCTTAATATCTCCGCTTCGACCATTGCAAATAGTATTGGATTCTTATTTGATGGTTCACCTATAAAAATTATGGATACAATGAGTTTGATTTTGAACTAAACACCACCTTGTTCCTTATTGGTTGTTGATGAAAACTCACGTGATCCCTTATATAGCTCTGCTTCAAATCATATGCCCCCTCGATCACTTTCTATTTGCTAGTCAGCCTCTCCAAAACATTCACCTCAAAGGCCAAAAAAGGAAAACTAAAAGGGGAGGATATATTTCCCGGTAATAACCCATTTTTTTCTTAAATATAAGAGCTTGGAATGTCCATGGATTTAATGGTGCTATACATATCACAACTTTTAAAAATCTACCAGAAGACCACATAAATGATCTTCTTTGCCAATATGAGATAACATTTTACCTCTTCTACCTTTAACTGTTTATATTCTAAGAAAATCATTGTATTTCCCCATCGAGAATCGATATTGCAACTTTTATTTCTCTCTATATGGTTGTATATGGATAAAATAGAACATTACATCCATCTCTTTCTCTGCATTAACCTATCCAATTTTCCCAAATTTGAATTCCAAATTCCTTATAACATTCCTTTAAACCCAATTGAACTTTTAATTGGCCCTATACTAGCCTTAAATCCACCCAAATCCAACCTAAGCCAAAATCCCCAAATTTGCACCAAATTATAAATTAAATCAAATTGAACCTCATAACTCTAAAATTTCTACCCAATTGATGTCTAAAGCTCTTCATTACAAACCCTTGGACCATTTTGAACCATCAATTGATCCTAACCTAATACCCAACCTAATCTAAACCCAAGTCTAACCCAAATGCCCCAAAATTGATCTTGGTGAACTTCCAAATTAATTCAAAATCACTCAATTCCTTTTCTAAAATTCTCATGACAATTATCCAAGCCAATTTGATCAATCAATTGAGCCAAACTCAAAGTCTAGCCAAACATAAATTCAAATCCAAGCTCATAACATGATTTTGAACCCAAGTCTTGAATTGAACCAAACCCATTCAAATTGACCAAGCCATGGTCACCACTGCCAGCCTTTGGACCCTAGGGACCAAGCCAGACCCACCTAGCCCACCCTACATGAGCCATGAACCAAAGGTCCCTTATTTTAGGGGATCTCTTCCCATATTTGGTTAAACCTAAGATATATTTACCACCAGCCATCAAGCCTCTGTGATAATCATCATTAAGCTCCCCTGATTCCCCTGACCACTTTAATCATCATCCCTGGCATGGCCGATAGGCATAGTGGCCAAAAAACACCAAAACCAAGAGACACCTTAAGCCTTGAGCTCATATTTGGAACTCCCTGAGTTGCACGTCCCCATTGGTCATTGGTGCCACTCAGCCCTACACCTAAGCAGTTGATTCCACCCCTTGATTAGCCCTAGTGGCCACCGTTGCCCTATCTATGTAAACACCACCTCTTGCGGCCAAGAGATGAGATCACCAATTTCCTTGGGGAAACTCTATCAAGTTGCTTCCAGAGCTCCTCCATGACCTTCTAAGCCCATTCCAACCATCTTCCCAACCATTTAAGCTTAACTTCAGAGCTCAAAACTAGGACATTTTCTGGCCATTTCTCAAAACTCTACAAAACTCCAAATTGATTATTCTAAAAGCTTCCCAGATCAAACTAAGAAGTTCCCCACCGAAACCCCCATTTCTAGAGCACTCTAACCCATTCAAGGACCAATACCTCCACACTTGTTGGAGGAATTCTTGCTCAGAGCATTCATTAGAGGAAACCAAGACTTCCAGGATGTTCATCGAACTCCACTGAAGCTTCCATAAGCATCTGATTGAGGCCTCACCTCTCAGACTCAGGTATAGACCACAAACCCTAATTGTTGGCTCGGTTTGGGCTTTTGTGAAGAGAGGTTTGATTTCATGAGAATGTAAGCAATAGATTCATCTTGAGTAGATGAAGGTGTAGGAACAAACCCTATGTGATTTGATTTAGTATCAAGATAGATCTTAAGGTTTTAGTTTGAACGGTTCATGGATTATGACCATTGGGAATGATGAAGGAGGACAGTCTAATCGCACGTATATCAACTAGAGGGTCAGGATCACACCAGACGAAGAGATGAAACATAAAGCGTGGGTTGAGTCAGCGGGTACACGGACTGCCACGTCAAATGACGGAGCGACACGTATGAGTTTGAAGTGCCTTAGGATGAGGTGGCAGCGTCAAATGGTGGAGTGATGCGTGTGAGTTTAGAGCGCCGTAGGATGAGGTGGCCGCTAACTCAGATAAGTAGAAAATTTGAGGATTTTTTATTTAAATTATATCAAAAAATTAGAAAATCCATATTTTTGTGTAGAAAAATCATAAAAATAAAATAAAAATACTAGTTGCTCAGTGAATAGACGAGAATAATGTGGAATAAAAATAAAAATTATTTGATGTGTCTCTGATTTCTAATTAATTAAATACTATCTGGACTATTTTAACTTTAATTAAATAAATAATAATCATCATGAATTGAATTTTGAGGGTTTATTTCTCATGTTAACAGGGATGCTCTATGATTTTTTCAAGTTCAGAGAGCATTTCTAGCTTTGAAACCCTTATTTTTGCGCCTAGTTTCCTATTTTTGCTTAAAATAAATTTATAAACTAAAATATAAATAAAAAAATTATGAGATTAATTTTGGTAGGTTTCCCATGGTCAGTGGATCCTTAAAAAAATATAAAATGAATTTAAGTAACTTTTTTATATTCTTACAGTTAATTAAATGTCTAAAACTTATAATAAATTAATTAAATAAAATATTATTAAAAATTTAACAAAATTAATTCCACATTGTAAACCATAATCACATTTACTCACTTTAAAACTTTGGAATAATTTGGAGTACATTTATCACTAAAGTTGATTTTCTAAGTAAAATAATATTATTATATTAAAATATTTATATTAAATTAATTATATTTAGAAAAATTATGAAAAGTGGTTTTCTGAGTTCGTTATGGTCAGAACCATTTAAGAAAAATAAAATCTATAATAAAGTAAATACATTATTTTTTATCTTATTTTTTGAATAAAAAATAATTAAAAATTACAAATATAAAAAAATGGTCTAAAATATTTTTAATTATTTTTGGATCACTTCGGACTCATTAAAATATTTTTCCTAATTTTTCTAAGTTAAACATAATTTTTTAAAGGCTAAAAATGTATTTTTGCTCTAATTTTTCATTAAAATAATTATAATAAATAAATTAAAAATCATAAAATAAAGAGTTTATTTCTATGAGTTTAATGAAATAAAGAGTTTATTTCATTAATTTCTTTGTTGTCGAAGTGATTTCTGTTGTAAGGGAGTTTTATGCAAATCTCCTAGAGGCTGAAGATGATCGAGTTATGGTTTGAGGAAAGTTGGTACATTTTACTCCAGAGGTAATCAACTTATTTTACCATTTACCAATGGAGACTTTATGTTTTTATGCAAATTATACTCTTACTGAGGAGGAGTTAGACGAAATTATTTCATATTTGACTATTGGGAGAGGACTTTGGAAGATAACCAATGAGAGGAGAGTAAAATTCCTAACTTAAAAGTTATGTGCACCATCAAAGGCCTGATGCTATTTTATTTCTGCTCGATTGCTTTCGACCAATCATCTTTGTGAAGTGACCAGAGAAAGAGTGACGTTGAACTATTATATTAAGGAGGGAAAGCCCATCAACATAGGGGCTTTGATCTATCACACTATCATCAGTTCAGCTGCTGCTGCTACTACTGCAGGTATGGGATTTGCTTCCTTGATATTTTCTTTATGCAAGCAGGCTGGAGTAAAGTATGATAGTTGGGAGGAAGTTAGGTTCCTCTAAAGCCCATCACGAAGGTGAATGTGAAGACTTATTCTGAGCATTCAATTTTTGGCTGAAGAGGAGGATTTTCCAAAAGTTATGGATTAGAGACGTCTGCTGCATCTACCTCTACTGCATCTTCATCACAACCATCTACTTCTCGTGCTTCTATATCTAGAGGTGATACCAAGACTCGGGATGAGTTATTGCAGAAGATGATGGACAATATCAATTTTACCGCTGACAAGGTACAAAATTTAGAGCGTTTTGTAGATCATACTAATAGTTATAATAGAAGGAAAAATAATTATGAAGAGAAATTCCACTCATCTTTGGAGAGCCTGATTAGAGGTGAACCAGGAGTACAATTTCTTCGATACCCTGATTATGACCCTGCAGAAAATGGTACAGTGGTTATTCTGTGGATGAAGAGCAGAGCTAAGAGATTCATTTGATGGTTGTAATATGATGTGAACTATGTGTTCTGAGCTTGCTACATTTTGCATTTGTGTGTTGATTTGGACTATGATTTATGTTGTGTTTTGAATTTTTATATTCTATTGTTGTTGTGATTGTTTTGTTAGATAGTATTTCGTTTTTAAAATTTTAGGGTAGTAGCTGTTGTTTTGTGTTTAGTACTGTGATTTAGTTAGTTTAGAACTTAACCTAATTTCATATCTATTATAAAGTAGAAAGTCTTGCTAGCTTAGATCTTAAACTTGAAATTCAGAAACTACTGCCCTGTATTTTTCTTTTATTATGTTAGTGTGTTGTTTGTTTTTGACACACTGTTTAGAAGTCTATTGAATCTCTACATGTTAAACTAAAATAAAATGTTAGAAAATTTGATCAAAAATTAATTTTACTCCTGTCTTTAGTTTTATACTTATATAATTAGGATGTTAAAATTCCTGTTAGCATGTTATTTCAATTTTTCATTTCCTGCTTATATAATTATTTGATGCTAAACTGTTTAATCTCTTAAAAATTTAAGTTTGGGGGATGAAAAATACTTTCAAAACTGGAATTTTATTTGTTCTCAAATGTACTACAAGTGAATTTGATTTTAAAAGAAAAATTGATTATGTATATGAAGTTATATTAGGGAAGTAAAATTTGATTTTAGAAATGAGTAAGAAAATTTAGTTAAAATTTTAAGTAATGAAAAAAAAACTTTAAGTTAAAAATTTTTAGTATAGAAAATGATTAATATAAGTAACTATCTTTAGTAAGAAAAATTGTATTTTTGAAAAATTTAGATAACTTAGACTTTTATTTTGAATACTTAAATTTCTTTTATTAACATGATTTTCAAAACTATTATTATATCTATAAGTAAAAGTATTATATCAAGACTTTACTTTAAGAAAGGAGAAGTTGAATTCATTAGAGGAGAACCTTAAAATCTGAGGTTGTCGTCTGTCACAACGAAAATCCTCACATCTTCCAGGCTATTTGTGCGATTGTTTCACAAAAATGTAAGCCCTAAACTAATAAAATTAACAGGATGAAACACTCCAATAAACATTTCTCCTCAAAATTGATGCCAACTAATAGAATAGACTGGGAAGTCACCGAGGTTCTCCTCCGGATCTATGACATCCCCTAGTTCTTCCTCCTTTGGACTCTATAACAAAATGTTCCAAACTTGAACCATTTCCCTTTCACACCTCTTCTTCCGATTTTGTTGAAAAAGTCCTACCCTTTTGACCTCTTTGAAGATAAAATTTTCCTAATTTTTATCGAGAGTTTTCTTAAGTGACTTTGGTTATCTAAGATGTAAATAATTATAAGTGCTTGCCTATATAGGAAGCTTGTTCGAACCCAGCTTAATATAAACCTTATTTAATTCTTCATGTTAAATAGGGGAACTTTGATACACATAAAATATATAGTGTTTTTAGACAAATTTTTATACCTATTTTTGAGATATTGCGCTTTAATGAAAGATATTTTTATTTTTTTCTTGCAGATACAAGTAAAAATGAAAAAAAATGCTTAAAGGAGTGAAAAAAGATCAAATTTGGAGCAAAAATGTGAAAAATTGTGCAAAAGAGTTTTGACGCCTAAGCGCCGGTTAAACAGAGAAGGCTGCGCCTAAGCGCCGAGACCCCACGCAGTGCTAGTGGCAGTTACTAGACGAGTAAAATCGGTTTTCATGAATTTCGAAGAGGTTTTTAAGACACCCATTGGCTTAAAAGGTGGTTGTAACCACCATGAACGAAAATTATCATGAAAGGATGAATCTCTAGAGCAAATACATCAAATCTAGACACATTTTGAAGAGATCCCAATGTACATCTTGGAAAACTATAAAAGAAAAAAGAGAGGACTTAGAAAAGAGCCCTCAAAATATTAGCAGTTTTGAGATCCTAAGGCACCTCTTGAAAAACTATAAAAGAAAGAAGAGAGAACTTAGAAAAGAGTCCTCAAAATATTGGCAAGTTTTGAAAGTTCTTCTCTGAGTTAGTTCGGAGAGATTTTCAGGAACCACTTTTTATTTACTTTATCCTTTTTATTATTTTATTTTGAGTGATTGTAAAATAGAAGAGATTCAAAGGAACTTCAAGAGTTTAGTGGAGGACTTTAGATAAGTTTTTATCTTTTTATTTTAAACTACTTTTGATTTTAATCGAGACTTGTTGTTGGTTTGACGGTGATTTCTTCTTTTAAACTAAAGTGTGTTTTTGTTTTAACCATGGATTCTGAGTAGTTTTCTTCATCTTTCTCCTTAAAATGATAAGTAATTAAGTTTTGGATGGAAGTTGTGGAGAGTATTGATCTTTAATGTTGGAAGAAGTTGTGATGATTTAAATCCATGCACTTCATTTACTTCTTGTTTTGGCCAATCCAAAAGTTAAAATTTGTTGTGAGAACTTGTAAAAACTGGGTTGGTATTGTCTCAGTCAATAATTGGAAAGAATCACATGAGGTTGTATGAATCAGAATATATTTTGTATTGTCTCAGTCAATAATTGGAAAGAATCACATGAGGTTGTATGAATGAAAATGTAATTCTTATGTCAGTCAACAATTGGAAAGAATCCCATGAGGTTGTATGAATGAGAATGTAGTTCATATAATTTAGTGCAAATAAATAGGAAAGAATCACATGAGGTTGTATGAGTAAGAATGTAGTTCATATGATTGAGTGCAAATAAATAGGGAAATAGAAGAATCACATGAGGTTGTATAAATGAGAATGTAATTCATATGATT
Source organism: Phalaenopsis hybrid cultivar (assembly GCA_002079205.1). Classification (NCBI taxonomy): domain Eukaryota; kingdom Viridiplantae; phylum Streptophyta; class Magnoliopsida; order Asparagales; family Orchidaceae; genus Phalaenopsis; species Phalaenopsis hybrid cultivar. The sequence goes on along the minus strand of JXCR01137596.1, from coordinate 134,990 downwards.
AAGTGAAAATAAATAGAGAAATAATTTTGAAGGGTGTAGAGTTAGAGGACTTTAAAGTGATAGGTTAAAGCCCCCAACTTGGTTTATTGGTTTATATGAATGAGAATGTAATTCATATGATTTAGTGCAAATAAATAGGGAAATAATTTTTGAAGTGTAGAGTTAGAGGACTTTAAAGTGACAGGTTAAAGCCCCTAACTTGGTTTATTGTTTTAGTTTCTGATACGAGAATGTTAGCCCCCAGGTGGAGGGAATAGAGGTAACTCTAGAGTGAGAGCTAGTATCTTCCCTGCTTAGCAGGTCTTTAAAACTATTCAAACTTAAAATTAGCCAATGTTCTTTATAACATCTCTAGTAAGGGTAAAGAATATTATTGCTCCTATTTGACACAACATAATTTGCATACGTTCACAACAGAATTTGTATGTTTATTACTGATTCATGATAAGAAGAAAGATATTTTCATATTAAATACTTTTCTTCTACAAAAAAACTTTAGTTATCTTTTTACTATTTCGTTAAAATATCAAAAGATACAAAAAAATATTTAAATTTTAAATTCCTGCAAAAATCATTTTTAGTTTAAGTGATTATCTTTTTAAAAATATAAAAACTTTCTAAAAAGTGCATATGGCATAATCTTCTCTGTGGGTTTGATTTTCATGTCTTAATCGAAGTCCTATATTACTTGATAACGATACGTATACTTGCGTAGTATACCAATATAATTATATATAATTTAAAAAGTTAATTTCTTATTTTTCTTCAAGATCAAGTTTTTGGTTTTGTTGCAAAATAAGGAAACAAAAGTGAAAAATACCATCATAACTATTGCTATACTGTGCATAAGCATTAAGTATCTAGAGAACAAACTTATCGGCAAATAAAATGGTTTCGCGAACCAAACAGATGTCATATATTTCTTAGTTTATTTTGATCGAGTCTCATCCGCAAGTTTTGTGTTTATCCTTCGGGATAGATACAGGGTTTGGGGTATAGTACTCTTTCATTTAAACTATGAAAAATATGTGGTCAGTTTGATTTCATATTTTTCTAAAACTTATATATATACATATATATGTAAATTAAAATGTCCTTCCGAAGCGGGCGATGAGATTTCGATTCCGGTGACTGATAGCTTCCAACGGGCAACTCCTCAACTAAATAGTGCCAACACATATCTGAAGAAGTCTTTAAATAATTTTGAATTCCACTATCCCCTCTAAAGTTAAAACTTATTACTTTCCTTCACTTGAAAGATGTATATATATACTTTCTAAAAGAGCCTTAAATGTTTGAAAATAAAAATTCTAAGAATCCTTAATTTAAAAAAAAATAATTTTTTTTCCTACTAAAGATAGTTATTCATTTTCCCATGCTCTCCAATAAATATTCTTAACTCTAGGTTCACCCTTTCAACATAAATATCAACTAAATTTTCCTACTCTATTTTTATACTTAAAATTCTAACATCTTTAAGGTGACTCCACATAACAATAATCATTAGAAATAAAATACAATTTTTTTGTAGTACTTTTGAAAACATGTAAGGTTTAAATTTGAAACATTTTTCTTTTCCCCCCAAACTTAAGCTCAAATATGTGTAACAATGAAGTACAAAAATATGCGGCAGGGAAAAATGAATTTTACAATTTACTAAACATCCTACAAAAATATCAACAAGTAACACATGGTAGAATGTTGCAGTAGAAAGTAAATCTAGTCAAATCATGCTTGACAAAACACTATAATGGAATTTTAAATAGTAGAACATGTACAAACTAAAGATTAAATATGAACAAATTCTAAACTTTATAAAGGAATTGTTAGATGTTAACAAGTTTAAAATATTGAGATAAGTTTTGTCATCTCCAATGACTCATTCAACTTGACTCACAAACCAAGACACACAAACTCCAATACATAGACTCACAGATTCATAAAAAAACAGCAACTGGGTTAATTCGTTCTCCCTTCTACTCACATTTCCCCTCCTTACTTTGACTTTCTAACGGAGGAAACTACACTAATGATGTGGGTATATTATAAAACCTTATATCATTATCACCCATAGACTAGAATTGCCTCATGTGTTGCCAATTTTAAGGTTACTCTAAGTCTAAGGTATACACAATTTGATAAATAAAAATAGTGCAGTTCATCCAGATATTGTTCACTAAGAAAGTTCATGACCTTACCCGGTGAAGACAAAGTTCGATAAAAGAAGTAATACAGTTGACATGGAGTGTTCTAAGTCTAAACTCTACATGCTTCAAGGTAATGCTCAGCTCCTATTGAGAACTAAGTTGTAACAGACTCGTCAACCTGCTATTACCATAAATCAAATACAAATCTAGTCATGACGAAGGAATTACCTCACAACATTAATCCAATCCACTCTTAACACATCAAACATGGGTCAAAGTCCAGCATCTCACTATTATCCAATCCAACATAACAACAATCACACTAAACAGATAACAAAGATAACCATGGGTTGCCTCCCACGAAGTGCTTGGTCTAACATTGACGACCCGATGTATCCAATGTTTACTCTGGTTGCCCCAACATCAAAATCTCATTCATTTTGTCTGTATACCATGGAATATGCCATTCAGTGATTTTTAATAACTATTTCTTAGGAGAACTTTTATTGATTTCTTCATTCAATTCAAGTTCTTCCTGTGATTGAGTCAAATCTGAAGATATAAAGACTGGTGGTGTAGATGAATTCCCTAAATAGGTAGGCCTTAAAATTGTATGGGGGTACATTCATCTTAAGTTCGTGAGATTTTTCAACAGATGGAATTATAATTTTACTATTTTTGGTAACGTCTATTATTTTGCACCTCTCTTGAACATACATACAGTCTTCTTTAAACAACATTTTCAACTCATCATGAAAATCCATGTCGATCTCATTTGTTAACTTACTCTCAAAACTTTCTTGGCAATGGTCTTTACTTAGACAATCAATTTCATCAACCAAAAAACAATCATCATTTTTTCTCTCAGCTAGATATTTCATAGTCTATAACACATCAAAAGTTACTTTCTGGTCATTAATATTCATAGTCAACTCTCCTTTTTGTGCATCTATCATAGTTTGTCCAGTAATAAGAAAAGGTCTCCCCAAAATAATTGGATTTTTTTTATCTTCCTCCATATCTAATACAATAAAGTCTATAGAAAAGATAAATTTATCCACTTTAACAAGCATATCTTCTATAACCCCTTTTGTATAAATGATAGATCGATCAGTTAACTGAAGAGTTACAGTAGTGGAAGAAATATCAGCTAATCCTAACCTTTTAAGTATAGATAGATACATCACATTAATGCTCGATCCTAAATCACATAAAGCTTTTCTACATAATCTTTCTTCAAATACACAAGGTATTGTTAAGCTAGAAGGATCTTTAAGCTTCTTAGGAAGCTTTTTTTGAAATATAGCACTGCACTCATCACTTAGTGCAACTGTCTCATCCCCAAATTTCCTTTTCTTGTTTAATATCTCCTTCATAAATTTTGCATAACTTGACATCTATTCCAAAGCTTCAGCAAAAGGAATATTTATCGTTAACTTCTTATGTACTTCCATGAACTTTAAAAATTGTTTATCCAACTCATATTGTCTAAGTCTTTGAGGAAATGGAGGTGGTGGTTTTTCTAAATTGATTTTAGTTGGAGATATTAAATTTTTCAGATCCTTAGAAACATGTTCTTTTGGTCTTTTAGTTTCCTTTATTTCTCTCACAACTTATTTCTCTTTTCTAACCACACCCTTTATCTCTCTTCCACTTCTTAATTGGACAACATCTATTTGTTCATAATTTTTCTCTTGTTGCTCGGAAGTGTTCCTTGGGGTCTATTGTAAAGTGAATTTGCAATTTTTCCCAGTTGATTCTCTATGTTTCTAATCGCAACATTTTGACTCTTCAATAGGTTTCTCATTTGCAATACCACTTCTTCTATAAACATCTTCTTATCCTCAAATTGTTGATCATTGTTAGAATCTAGTGGATATGAAGGTCTATAGTTTGTGTTCCCCTGATTATTCCAACTTTCATAAGGATTTGCATGATTATTTTCCTATTATTGGTTTCCACCACCAGTAGTATGATACCTGTTAAAATTAGGAATGTTCTTCCAACCTGGGTTGTAAAATTTAGAAAATTGGTTGTTCATAGTATTTAAAGTCTCATACGATAAGTTAGAATCAATCATATGCCCTAATGAACTTTCCTCACTTACCAGAGTAAATTGAGGAAGGTTCATTCCAAGTTGGTCCAACTTCTTTGATATTGCAGTAATCTGAGATGCAAGAATTGCAAACGCATCTGTATCATGAACACTAGTTACCTTTTTAAGATTTACCCTTACAGAAGGTCATCAAAATTCATTTGTAGTCATTTCTTCAATTAACACATATGCTTCATCAAATGGTTTTGACATTAATGATCTACCAGCGGCAGCGTCAATTATAGACCTAAGGGATCCTATTAACCCATTGTAAAAAGTTTGAATAATTAACCAATCGGGCAGAGCTTGGTGTGAAAACTTTCTTAGGAGTTCCTTAAATCTTTCTCAGGCTTCGTATATTGATTATATTTTATACTGACAAAATGAGATAATATCGTTTCTAAGTTTTATTGTCCTTGTAGGTGGAAAATACTTAGCTAGGAATTTTTGAGTTAACTCCTCCCAATTTTTAATAGCGTCAAGTGCTAATGAGTATAACCATATTTTAGCCTAATCCCTTATTGAGAAAGGAAAAAGTCTTAGTCTAACAACGTCTGACATATCGTTATAATGAAATGTAGCACAAAGTTCTAGAAAAATTAATAAGTGCTAATAGGGATCCTTCGAAGGAGTTCCCCTAAACTGGTTATTCTGCACCAATTGGATAATCGCTGGATTAATTTCAAATGAGTCAGCTTCTACGACAGGGGTTTGCATACTTGAGTGAATTTCTTCAATCATTGGATTTACATAATCCCTCAATGATTTATGATGATTTTTTAAGTTATTATTTTGAATATTTTTCATTTTCAATTCTAGTTTTTCAAGTCCTTTCTATTTTTTGATTTTTTTGCTTTTTTCTAACATAGGATCATAAGACACAAGTCCTGCATATCATTTACTTCACATATGCAACACAACAAACAATACATTAAAAAATAAACAAATAAAACAAAAAATATATTCAACACAAAAAAATATTTTCACAAACACTTTGTTTTTCACGTAAAGAAATTTTTTTCACAACACTTTTTCATACAAAAAACACTTTTCACACAAAAAATAGTTTTTACAACACTACGGTTTTCCAAGTCTAATCCTAATTAGTTCAACAAAAAATTATCCTAAAAGTCAAGATCAACCATTACAATCTCCGTCAACAGCACCAAAAACTTGATCCCGATATTTTTTATATGTAAGGATTTATGAAGTTGATACCACTACTTGATGATTTTAATGCTCAATAATGGAACCAAAAACTTGATCCCAAAATTGATCCCAAGCAAAGTAAGATTTCAATTACATATGTAAGGATTCTACGAAAATATATGTATCGTTATTAAGTAATATAGAGTTTTTTTACTAAGCCCCAAATATCGATCCTACGTTGATCAAGCTTAATCATGACGGCTTTCATGAGAAGTTCTAGTCTAAAATAACACGCCATAGCTTGGAAGGTTGATAAAGGTTTGGTTTTGATTATATTCTACAATTATTACTATAATACTACTTCTAATCCTAAACAAAAATACTTAGTAAAAATTAGAAAGTGGGGTTTAATATTATAAAGTGCTCTTCCTCATACAATAAAATTAATGACATGTGTAAAAGTAAATTAAGTAGTGAGAGAGATTGTGACAAATAGGAGCAATTATATTCTTTACTCTTACTAGAGATGCTATAAAGAATATTGGTTAATCTAAAGTTTGAATAATTCTGAAGACGGGCTAGGTAGGGAAGATACTAGCTCTCACTCTAGAGTTTCCTTTTATCCCTCCACCTAGAGGCTAACATCTCACATCAAAACCTAAAATAATAGACCAAATTAGGGGGCTTTAGCCCGTCACTCTAAAATCCTCTATTTCTACACCCATTAAAGATTATTTCCATATTTATTTACACTCAACTATATGAACTACATTCTCATCCATACAATCTTGTGTGATTCTACCACAGTTGATTGAGACAATACCATCCCGGATCTTACATGTTCTCACAACAGATTTTAACATGCAAGTTGATCAAGTTTACATGTAAATGAAGAATAAAGTAAAATCATCACAATATATTCTCACTCTAATCAATTCTATATCCTACACATGCATACTAATTAATTATAAGAGGTAAGAGTAAAGAAAACTACTCACTACACATGGAGAAACAACAAGAACTTTTCATTAAACATGACTTTGAAACCATACAAACAAAGTACTAAATTCAAATCAAAATACAGTGAATATATTTATCTTTGATGTAAATAAAACTCTCCTTGTATAGCAAAAATAATGTCCTTACAATCCTCTCCAAGAACAAAGTGAAAAGAAAAGAAGAAAATCTTACACTCAATCTTTCTCTCACACCTTGTCGCCCCACTTGGGGCTCACACCCAAGCTTTCTTCCTCTTCTCTAAGTACTTCTCCTCTTCAAATTAATTCAAGAGTCCAAGAGTCTTCAACAGAGTTTTTTAAAACATTTCCAAGCCTTATTTATAATTTCCCAAGAGTTTCTTAAGTATCTCTTCAAAACTGTCTATATTCATTGAATCTTCCAAATGGTGCCTAAAGTGTCTCTTTAAAACTCCATATAACCACCCCAAATTATTCTAGAAAGTCTCTTTTATCATTTCCAACAAATTCCCCTAGAGATTCATGAAGCAAAGCTTAAAAAATCATCCAAATTTGATGTATATTCTAGAAGATATGTTGAAAACCGTCTTTGATGCCTAAACACCGTTTTTTGGCGCTTAAGCGCCCCCCTCTCTATCTGGTGGCGCCTAGGCACCATATTTTGGCGCTTACGCTTAAGTGTCGGGCACATGCACTTAAGTGCCCAGTTTTGGTCCTCATGGCTCTGGTGTGCCCTGGTTTGACCAAATTTGCTCCAGTTTGCTCTGTTTTGGTCCATTTTTGTTCCTTTTGCTCCAATCAATTCAAATTCTTCAATTTGATGTACCTACAACCAAACACAAAGAAAACATACCTCTAAAGTGCAATATCATTATAAAATAAAACATGAAAAATAATACATTTTTAGGTGTATCAACCACCACCTCCTTTTCCTCAAAGAATGAGACAGCAAAGGCTTAATTGACAATTTTCAAAATTTTTTGAGATATTTAAGAAACTTACAATCAATATTCTATTTGTGGAAGCTTTAGAACAAATGCCGAGTTATGCCAAAATTTATAAAAGATATATTAAACAAGAGAGAAAGTTTGAAGCATGTGAGACTGTTGCACTTAGTGAAGAATGTAGTGCAATAATTCAAAAGAAGCTTCCTCAAAAGCTTAAAAACATTGATAGCTTCACTATACCCTATGTGATTGGAGAAAAAAATTAATAGAAAAGCCTTATGCAATTTAGGAGCTAGCATTAATCTCATGCCTTTATCCATTTTTTGAAGGTTAGACTTAGGAGAGATTTCTCCCACTACTATAACCGTTCAATTAGTCAATCGATCTATCTTAAAGGGGTTATAGAAGATGTACCTGTTAAAGTGGATAAATTTATTTTCGTTGTGGATTTTATTATGCTAAATATGGAAGAAAATAAATAAATTCCTATTATTTTGGGGAGTCGTTTTCTTGCTATCCGCGTGCTATAATTGATGTGCAAAAAGTAGAGTTGACCATGAAAGTTAATGACCACAAAGTAACATTTAATGTTTTAAAGTCAATAAAGTACCCTGTTAAAGAAAAATATTATAGGATGAATATTATTGATTATATGATTGCTAAACATTATCAAAAAAATATGAAGTCATTTATGAGGAAAAAGATAAAGTGATAATAGATCAAGAAGGATTAGATATTGAATTTAAAAGTGATTTTGAAGAAAAATCATCATAGATAAATACTGAGGATACTAATTATGTTCAAGAAAGTTTTGAGATTTTAAATACTACTGAAAAATAGTAAATCTTTAATCCCTTCAATTGAAAAACCTCTTGAACTTGAGATGAAAATATTTTTTACGCATTTAAAGTATGCATTGTTAAGAAATTCATCAACTTTACCTGTTATAACATCCTCACACTTAACTAAAGATTAGAAAGACAAATTATTGGAGACATTGAGAAATTACAAATAAGTTTTTGGTTGGACATTAGCAGATATTAAAGAAATTAGTCTTTCAATCTGATTGCACAAAATTTTAATGGAAGATAATTATAAACCTAGGGCTGATTCTAAAAAAAAGATTAAATCCAATTATGAAAGAAATGGTAAAGAAATTTTTTTTGAAGTGATTAGATGTTGAAATTATTTATCATATATCTTATAGTGCATGGGTTAGTCTTATTCATTGTGTTCCTAAGAAATGAGGAGTAATGATTGACACTATTTTTAGGGGGGTCGTCTTGTGGAAGTTGTCGGTCGAC
>JXCR01137596.1:90565-121093 GCA_002079205.1 Phalaenopsis hybrid cultivar | reverse complement strand
TATATATATATATATAATAGTGACCAGGAAGCTTCATAACAAATTGCTCAATCAGGCCGGAAAGTTCGGATTATAGAGGTTAGAAATGAGTTTAGGATTTTTATTTTCTTTCAGAGAAAATAAGAAGTGATTACTAATTCAACCATATGCAATGAGATTTGAAGTAAAAAAAGAAACTGTAAATTGTATTATATTTTATATGTCATCAACATACTTTGTCATTTAACATGAATATTAGAATATTTTTTTATTAAAAATATGGTCAAATTCTAAATAAAATTCAACTAGAACTCTAATTTTAGTAAACTTACAGTTTAACATACTGTTTTGGCGGAGAGACTTAATGACACTAAAATTGATCTAATTTGAGTCATATCATGCCCGAATCAAGTTGTGAAACTACTTTTGGAAGCTCTTGACGCATGATTGGAAGGTCAAATAGATCCTAAATATGATAAGCTTACAATCAAATTAAGTGTCTCGATGAGTTGTATCCATTAAGCATTGGATCACTCAATTTCGACGTCTTTAGGAAACTCAAATACCCACAATATGTTGTATGATCAAAAAAATCTCTTTGGGTTGTTTAATGGAGTAGTTCAAATTCCTTCTTTATTTGTAGAGATGCCTCTCTAAAGCTCTATAATAATGGCCTAGCCCCTTTATGAAGATGGGACGAAGAGCTGGACCAGCAGTTGGATCAAAAGAAGAAGAAGTTCAATTCCAATGTCATTCTGAATTGAAAGCCTAACGAACACTTCCTGCTCTCACAACAGTTGACCACTGTTGATTATCGCTCATCGGCCACGATAAACCACTGTTGAGCACCCCCTGCTCGCTGATGTCAATGAATGTTATGGTGTAACAATGCACCACAAAAATGGTGCAACTACACACCCCGAATACGGTGAACAACACATTTTGAAGATGGTGTAACGAGGCACCTTGAAGATGTTGTAAGAAAGCACCCTGATCACGGTGTAACACCCTACAATTACTGCTTATAACCCCCATACTCATAATACAACCTTTGATGAAATCCTAAGGTTCCCTTCTAACCGTCCCCAACTATGGCCTGTGGCTTACATAGCTTACAGCTCATATAGCTCCAAACTCTGACTTCTATGACCTATAGATGTTATGACAACCCCCCATTATGACCTATATGACCAAGTACAATCTACGTGACTCACAGCTCATACAACTCCCAACTCCAGCCTCTGTGACCTACGGGTGTTATTACAACTCACCACCATAGCCTTTGTGACCAATTACGATTGGGTTACTCATAACTTTGGCCTCTATGGCCTACGTATGTTATTGTAGCTCACCAATATGGCTTATTGGGCCAACTAAAAGCTACGTGACTCACAACTCATGCAGCTCCCAATTACGACCTCTACGACCTAAAATGATATTATAGTTCCCCATTATAGTCTATGTGAGAAAGTACGACCTATGAGGCTCACAAATCTCGCAGCTCCCAACTCTTGCCTTGATGAACAACAAAATCTCTCACATCTCATGTAGCTCCAAACTTTCGCCACTACTGCCTATGAACTCTATCACAACTCCCTAATATGGTTGTTGTGGCCGACTGATGCTCCTGAAGCTACCCCTTATGAAATACAAGGCCAACTACTATCATTGCTTTCATTTATAACCTCTACAAAAAGTTGGCACTACGACCACTATCTATAACATTCATGATTGAATATTGACTACTAACTCCATTGCAATTGACAGTGGCCTTCATGGCCCATTATGAATATTATTATTGAACAATCATTTCACATCATCATTGTAATTCTATCTTCTCTAATCCGAAAGGAGATTGAGCTTGCATTTACAATTCCTTAGTGTATTACTTCAATTGGTTAGGCCCCATTGTTTTTCCCATTTTAAGGGTTTCCATAATAAAATTATGGTGCTCCACCTTAGACTTATCGTTTTTTGTGCAAGTGTTGGATCTCGTACTACACTGGAATGGTAATTTATTACTCTAACACCGTCGATCTTCCGAGCCTCGTCTTTTTGGTCCAGTATGAGGGAAATGAAGTCTCGTTCAGTACAGTATTGAAGCCTAAAAACTTTTGATGTGGAAGGCAGCATTCACTGGAATCTCAAAAGTTCATTCATATTAATATCTAGAACAAATTGTGGTAGGATAGTATTCTTACATCTTATTCAAATACAAAGTTTATGCAAACTATTTCCATGAAGGAAGGAAACCTTTATTGCAATCTTGAAAGGACGTTCACATTAATGTCTCAGACATGAAAGTAGTTGAGTAGTCATCCCACAGTTCATTCAGACATCATGTATCCGAGAACCGCTTCTTTACTAGGGTCACTTTCTTCACTCAGTCAAAAAACTAATCTATTCAAGATTCAATACATAGCTTACTTTACAGGCTTGTGCGGACAACACTCCCATTGAGGGATAATAAATTTAGAAACAACCATAAACAGATTCTAAAATATCATAACCATATCTCCAAGAAAGAAGTATGGTCCATCTCTACATACGACCCAGTCTAGAGAATCACAAAGCCTCGTTGACTCCTTATTCTGGCCTAATTGATCCTATAGAGAGTCTATTAGACATTTTTCAGAGTAGGTTATGATTGTCACATTGGAGCTTCGATTAAAAGCCTCATATAAGTAAAAAAAATCCAAGATGGATTTTTTCTTACTTCTATTGTAGTCCACAGTCATCAAGTGAACGCGCTTCGAATGATAACCTAAAAAGGGTTGTAATTTGTTAGTTACAGACAATGTCTCCACTCATATTACCCATGATAAAATTCTCAATATAAAGTTAGTAGTGGATAAATTCTTCACTAGAAAGACCCCTTGCGGTCCAGTGTCAGATTAGGTCACCACTCATACTTCTGACATGTGAACTTCAAATGCAAGTCTCGATAAAAATCCATTAGAGGATACATTCCTCACTAATAAGGCTTTTTTAGAAAATTGGCAGACATGATCTTCACCTATAGCCTTAATATTTGAACCCAGGCGACAATTTTTTATAGGAAGACTATAGTTGATACAATCCTCACTAGGAAGACTCTTTGAGGGTAAGTGGTAGACAAAGTCTCCACAAATCCTCTTGAAAACGAGTTGTTGATCTCACTTTTGGTTGAGGTTTAGTTTTTTCTCCTTAGTAGCCTACGATCTAGCCATAGGTCTTTCCTGTTGGCTATTCCTAGCAAATTAGAAAAGGAACCCTCACCATTAGCAATTCTAAACTCCCCTTTGCTCAACTTGAAGCTCTGCATATTGGTCCTAACCTCTAGCACTTAGTAGGTAAGGTCATTATGGGGGAGCTCAAGGAGAGTTTCCATAGAACTGCTTGACCTTAGGATTGACCCTGGGTATTGTTCTGGAGCTAGTGCACTCACTTACACTCACTCTCACCCACAATCACTCACAATCATAAACCCAAAATTGTTGACTTTGATTCCTTGATCTTTTGGGAAACTCATTAGATGGTCCCTCAAACCCACTAGCCTTAGGCTAGGGTTTAGCTAAGACCAGTGCAAGAGGACCCAAATGGGGATTCCATTGGTCCATGACTCATATAGGGTGGTTGGTACCCCAATTCTACCAAAATATTCAACTTGGTCTTTTGCCCTTAAATTCCCCAAATTAACTAGATACCCTTAGAGCCCTAAATTTGTCCAAAATTCTCAAATCCACCCAAAATACCCAAATTTTTTCAAAAATCATTTCAAACCATTTAAAGATATCCAAATTACCCAAAACCACAAAAAAATGCCAAATTTACCAAAATATCCCAAAATGGCCAAAATTACTAAAATACCCTTGGCACCCCAAAATCTCCCAAAACCTCTAAAAACACTCCAAATGTGTCCAAAACCAATTTGGACCCTTCAATTGAACCCAATTTGGCCAATTTGACCAAATTATCTTTAAGGGTCAAATTTCCCCAAATTTACCTCAAATGTCCATCAATTTGGTACCAATTTCCCCCAATTTCAATTATAAGCTCAAATTCATCTTTCATATGACCAAACTAAATCAAATCTAAGCTTAATTGGCCCATGCTTTGAGCTCAATTTTGATCTAAGTCAAACCCCCAATTTTGGCCCTATGACTTAATCCCACCAAATTGAACTTCATAACCTACTTGATTTGCCCCAATTTGAATCCTAAAATCTTCATGACAATCCTAAATATCAAATTTGACCTTAAATTAGCCTTGGTGAAGCCTCAATTTCATTTAATTTTAGTCCAAATCAAAAAATTTCCAAATTTATCATAAATTGACTGTCCCCAAATTCCACCAAATTGAATGCTTTAACCCCAAAATTGGCACCCAATTTATATTGAAAACTCTTCATGATGTTTCTATAGATAATTTTCAACAATCAATTTGGACTTAGCCCATCCTAGACCCAAGTCTAGCCCAACATGCCCAAATTGACCAAAATCTCAAAATCCTTCAAATTGAACCCCCAATTGAACTAAAAATCATTTCAATCATTCACCAATAATCTTCATAACAATAATCTACACAATGTTGATCAATAAATTGGGCTCAAAGTCATGGCTAGCCTAACCCAAACCCAACTTTTAGCCATTTGGACCCAAATTGAACCCATGCACCAAAATTGACCTAGCAATGTCAAATTGATCAAGGCAAGACTTCTACAGCCAACTTTTGGATCCTAGTGACCAAGCTAGACTCACTTAACCCATCCTAGATGAGCCATGGACCAAAGGTCCCCTAAACAAGGGATTTGTTTCCATAATTGCTTAAGCCAAAGATATCTTTTCCAAAACCCATCACCAGCCCAAATTAATTGTTGTGACAGATTTCTCTGAGGTTCTTGAGCCACCCAAGCACCTCCCCTGCCATGGAAAGCCACCCTAGTCCTCGGAGGAGCCAAAACCAAGAGCCCCAAGCCAAGTTTAAAACCTAATTTCACCCATCCAATGTGTATAGCTTTGATTGGCTTTAACACTTCAAAACCCTCCACCCAAGCATCATTATGCACCCCTCAATTAGTCATTACAGCCACCCTAAGCTATTTTATTTAAACCTCACTCCCATGGCCAAGAAAACTGGTGCTAAAATTTTCTTAAGGAAAGCTTGCCTAATTGCTCCCATAGCCTCTTTGAAACCTCCTCAGTGCAAACCAACCACTTCCTTGCCCTAACTCCCATCGCTGGAGCTCAATTTTTGAGTTTGATTCTGGTTAGAAGCAGGATAAGTTTGTCAACACCTCCACATTGCACCAAATATCAATTAAACTTGCCCACACCTTCACCACAGTGAAAGAAGACAAAGCCCCATCTAAGCCCCCTCACAGAGAGCCTCTACCCTAGACTTTGATCAATACCCAAATTCGGTCTTGATCGAATTTGGGTCTAGGCATTTCACCATAGCAAGAGGCTTCATCCCTAGCCTCCTTGGACCTCCAAAAATGTGTCGAGCACCTCTGATTAAAGCTTCACTTCTCAGAGCAAAGGTATTGAATCCCCCCTCTTCTTGAGCTTATTTTGACTCTCCATGGGATTAGGGTTAATTTAATGGCATGTTTACCGTATGGATATGTTCGTCTCACTTAGACGAGTCTTTAGGATCAAACTCGAATGAGTTTGGTTGAGAAATGAGTGAAATCTTAAGGTTTTAGGGTTAACGATCACGGGTTTTGGCTATTGGGGATGATGAAGGGGTGTCGTTCGATTGAGCGTGTATCGGATGGATGGACGAGATCGAGCCGAATAGCGCTTTCATACATGAACCACGGGTCGACTCAGTGCTGAGGTGGACGGCAGTACGGAACCAAAGGATGCCGCGTGGAGCTACGGAGCCGCATAGGTTGACGCAGTGTTGTGTCACTTAGATAGAAAAATAGGGATTTTTCTATTTATTTAAATGCCCATAACTTTGAAAAATCATATATTTGCATGGAAAAATCAAAAAATAAAATAAAAATATCTTAGTGCTCAGTGAATAGAAGAGAACAATATGGAAATGGTTTGAAGTTTATTTGATGTATATTTTATTTTTAATTAATTAAATACTATTTTAAGTATTTTGATTCTCCATACATTCAAGTATTTCACCATGTCTTGATATTTTGACACATTAGTGCCTCTGTCATGGGGGATATTCCCTGATTTTTTAAAGTTTATGCATCTGATTTGGAAAATTAATTATAATAATTAGCATGTTGCTTAGAGAAATCCAAGAAAATTTTAGTAGGTTCACTGTGACCAGAGAACCCTAGGCAAAATTTGCATGAGCAATGTCATTAAGAACACACTTAATTTTCATAAAATCCTAAAATACAAATGAAATTAATTTGAGAAAAGTAAACATCTAAATGACTTGCTCTTAATTCTCTACTGTAATTAAAGTTTAGATGACTCCCCATAAAAATTTCAAAATATTTGGAGTTCATTTAATAACCTAATTTGATTTTCTAAGTTAAATGATACTTTTAACACTTAAAATAATCATAATAAATAAAATACAACTAAAAAAATTATGAAATTGGTTTTGGTAGCTCTCTGTAATCAAAGAAATTTTCTAAAAATAAAATTGTAATTGAAGTAAAAAATTCATTTTTAAGCATATTTTAAATATTTAAATAATTTAAAAAATAATAAAAATCATAAAATTAATAAAATTCATGAAAAAGTTCTAAATTATTTCCTAAGCACTTAAGAGTGACTGGAATTTTTTTCCTAGTTTTAGAAGTGAAGATATTGAATTTTAAGGCTAAAAAAGGATTTTCCTTAATTTCTCACTAAAATAATTCTAGTAATTCAAAAAAAAAATTATAAAAATATGAAATTTGTTTCTCTAGCTTTTTTGACCTTATAGAGATTCAATAAAAATATAAAAATTAATTTTTCACATTTAAAATATTTAATAATTAATAAATACTCCAGAACTTAAAATAATTTTGATAATTCAAATAAAACTCAAAAAAACATGAAATTTGATCTAAGTGGTTCTATGGTATAAGTACACCTCTAGTAAACATTTCAAATGATTAGGCTTTGCTTTGGTCAAGTTATTGATTTTTCTTTGAAAAATCTTATTTTTGCATGTTAATATTATATAAATTAAATTAAATTTTGAAAAATCACATTTTCTCCTCTGATGTATTTATTAACCTATGATCAAGGTAGGATTAAAATTTCAAATTCATTTGAATCAGATTTGATGAACTATGAAGTGATAGAGCCTTAGGGGCAAAGATTTAATTTTAAAAATTTGGTCTTAGCTAACATTTAGGTTTAATTTAAGAAAGGGGAATGGGCAATCTTTGATCTTCATTAACATGTTCATATGATTTAAACATAATAAATTAATTGATAGAAACCAATTTCACTTTTCTTAATTAAATGATAAATTTGCAATTTCCTAAATCTCCTAAATCATTAAAATTTGGAGGTCTATTAAATTAATTGATCCTAGACTTAGGGGTATGATTTTGGATGTTAATAACTCACTAATTTAATACCCTTATTTGGTGTTCAAATGACATTCAAACGTTTTTATGATGACTTACTATCACTAAAAATTCAATTTCTTTAAAAAATTACTAATGTATCCACCAAGGTCTTAAGGGCTTAGTAGTGACCTAAACTAAATCAAATTGGGGTAAATGAGAATTAGAAAAGTGAATGTAACTAGAAATTGATTACCTTTAAAGAAAACACTACAAGCTCAAGTTAAAGTTAAAATTGGCGAAGTGTCTTCATAACATTAACTTGCCCCTTTTAAGGATTTTCACCCACATAATTCTCAGATTAAATGACAAATGATAATCACCCTACTCTTAGGGTTAATTGAAACATCGATGTTCACTGAACACTAGATGTATTTAAAGGATGAATTATTAAGCAACATAATAAGTTTAAATGAGCTCGAGACTTTTCACCAGGCGGTGAGAGGAAAACATGGACCTACTTCTTTCTCCCAACCTTTTGGATACCTTGGAGATCTACTAAAATTAGTATGTTTTACTTAATGAAATCATCCTCAAATGAATTAATAGGGGCTCACCAAGACATGATGTAGGATTTGGTAGATCACAGGAACCTTATCGGCCCATTCTACATAAAATGC
The DNA here is from genome assembly GCA_002079205.1 of Phalaenopsis hybrid cultivar. NCBI lineage: Eukaryota > Viridiplantae > Streptophyta > Magnoliopsida > Asparagales > Orchidaceae > Phalaenopsis > Phalaenopsis hybrid cultivar. The sequence continues at coordinate 112,975 of JXCR01137596.1, read as the reverse complement.
TTTTAATATATAAATGTTCTCGCATGCATTTTGAGTTTTAGTTGAAGATGACAGGAAGACCATCCATGTACGCTTTTATTGTAATTTATTTTACTTGCATTTCTAGTTTCCAATACTTTACTTTTCAATGCGTTACTGTACTTACTCACTTGCATGTATGAACAAAAACACAAATACGCCTTTGGTACAAAATTGACGATCTCACAAACATTCAGTATCAGTAGTTTTAGATTTTTAGATTTACTGATTCCATCTTTCACGGAATTGGCCCGCCTTTTTTTTTTGAACATACAAGAATTTGTGGAGCTCAGCATGTCTGGAAGTATGGGAGAACGTTCTTTTGTTGATATTATTACAAGTATTCAATATTGGGTCCTTCATAGCATTACTATACCTTCCCTATTCATTGCAGGTCGGTTATTCATCAGTACGGGTTTAGCTTACGTGTTAAACAACGATGTCACCTTGCACGAAAACCAAAAATGCTAGGATAATCGCAAAACCCAAAACTAAAACCAAAACTAAAATTAACCAAGATAAAATTCACTGTCACAACATTCAAAATATAAGACAACTCAAAATTTAATCACAAACATCACAAAATAACAATTGTAACTAAATTAAGATATCTTTATTGGATGATCGGGAATCCCTCGGAGGAGGTAACCTATGGTTGCTAACGAGGCTTCCCACGGTCTAAATGAAAGTATGAAACTCATTAAGTTAAGTTTAGTAAATTCATTTGGACTAAGTAAATCCAATATAAAATAGTGGTACCGAAACGAGGGAACCGTAGGATCCTAACTGGTGTCGCTCTAATCAACTTTAATATGCCCCATAAGATTTAAAGAACTTTAACCATAGGGACATCTGATTTGACATCATAACTTGACACACTAGAAAACTTGAACTTGCCATGACGAGGAGCTTGGAGCTAGCATCGTGGGCGGCACGACCATCTTCAACAGCAAAACATGTCTTCATCAGCTAGACCCTTCCTTCCTTAGAATTAAATAACAAACCATAGGATTTCAAGGTTGTCTGCCTAATGCAACATAAATCCTCAACTCATATTTAGGCTTTTGTGCAACCATATTGTGCAATATAAGCCCTAACTCGTCTTAGGATTCCAAAGTTATCGTTCGTCACGAACTAAATCCTCATATCTTCCAGGCTATTTGTATGATCGTTTCACACAAATGTAAGCCCTAAACAAATAAAATTGGCAGGATGAAACACCTAAATAATTCTCCTCAAAATTTATGCCCAACCATAAGATAGCTTGGGAAGTCAACGAGGTTCTCCTCCGGATCTATGATATCCTCTAGTTCTTCCTCCATTGGATTCTATAATAAAATATTCCAAATTTGAGTCATTCTCATTTCACACCTCTTTGTCCAATTTCGTTGAAAATTCCTATCCTCTTGAACTCCTTGAAAATAATATTTCCTGATTTTTTTTAGAGTTTTCTTAGGTGACTTTAGTTATCTAAGACATAATTAACTATAGGAAATTGCCCTTATAGGATTTTCCGAACCCAGCTTAAAATAAACCCTATTTAATTCTTCATATTAAATAGGGGAACTTGTTAACAAATAAAATGGTTTCGCATACTAAACAGATGTTATATATTTCTTAGTTTGTTTGATTGAGCATCATCCTCAAGTCTTATGTTTATCCTTTGGGGTAGATACAGGGTTTGATGTATAGTACTCTTTCATTGAAACTATGAAAAATATGGGGTCAGTTTAATTTCATATTTTTCTAAAACTATATACATATGTAAATTAAACGTCCTTCCGAAGCGGGCGACGAGATTTCTATTCTGATGGCCGACAGCTTCCAACGGGCAACTCCTAAACCAAAATATTGCCCACACGAGTCTAGGAGACAAGTATTGATGGGAAGCTAGTAATAAAAATGGTCCTCACAAGAAAGACTTTAGAATAGTAAGTGATTGATCGGGTCTTGACTATAAGCCTAAGAAGGTATATGTACATTAAAATTCTTAGAAGAAAAAAGCCTCAAAAGTTAGAGATTTGCCAAAAAATCTTAGATGACTACAAACTTCAAAAGGTATAGGTACATGAATGTCTTGAAAAGCATAATCTCATAAGGTACAAACCTTAGAAAGCACAAACCCCAAAAGCCTTCTACATATTTGAGAAGCCAATGAATCTCAGAAGGCATAAGCCTCAGAAAAGTTTGTTGTCATTATGCTCCAAATGCAGAGATCAAGGCATCAATAACAATCTAGAAATTGGGCAATATTGCTTTAGAAGCAGGGAAACATTGCCCAAGAGGTGATATAAAAGCATCCTAGAAGAGGAGCAACAAAAACTTAGAGAAAAAATCAAAGACAACCTAAAAAATATGTTAAAAATTTTTGTTTGTTGCAACTTGATATGCGAATAATGTAATATCATAATATGAAGAAAAAAAAAAGATGTACACACAAACACACTAGTGTTGTATATAAATGTCATATCATGTGACTAAAAATCTATAAAAGCCAACACATACAGATTCAAAAGCTACAAAAGAATAGTAAAAATAAAAGCATCAATTATCTTCAAAATCCTCCTCATCATTAGATGTATGCTCCTACAAGACACTTTTAACTTCTTCTCTTCCCAAGCGGAAGGAAGATCATTTGACTCTAAGATCAAAGACAAGTTCTCAAGGTCAGTTGCAGTATAACAGAATGACATGTAAACCTATCACTTTAATTGTTAATGAAATGCTCTTCCTACGCATTTTACCACTGACAACGACTATTAACATTGAACCTCTACAATTTTACCACTATCATTAGGTCATTGTCATCCAACTACCAATGATGGAAACTTTTTGTCGATCCATTACAATTCAACTATTGTGACCCATTTACCATTATTAAATTGTCGCCATTTAACCGCCATAGCCTCTTCAATATCATTGATCTATTACCACTTATCCATCTCCATCCGACCGATGCCACTTGTCTATTATTTTCAATCTACCATCTCCTAATCATTGATGTGAGAAGATTGTCTTCTAACTACCACCTTCAAACCACCATTGATGGTGTAACATCATGTGGGTGTCATTCGACCACTATGGTTAGAATTTCAAAACTCAATCCCTAATTTTAGATCTCATCTCTAGGTTATTCTATTAGAATGTACCACTCTACCTCGGTCTCCTGTTCATGATAGTTTGACATCTATCAACCAACTATAGTCACTCATGTTGCTTGACTATAGTTGATTAACCATCAATGCCTAACTGCAGATCCTTGACCTTTATCATCTAATAATGGTCATTCGACCACCCTTGCTCAATTATAATCTCTAGATCACCAATGATTGATTATGATCACCCGACCTCCATCACTCATATACGATCACCTGATCGGTCTCCAAACTATGATTGTCTAACCTCTAATGTTTATCTAAAGTCATTCAACCTCCTTCTCTCAACTATGATCACTCAAATGTTATTACTTCACTACCATCTCCTATTTATCGATGTTTGATTATGGTTACGTGGCATATGTCACTCATCTAAAGAGTCCAAACTATGATTATATGATCTTTGTCGTTGTTATATGTTCGTTCAGTTACATATTCTAAGTATCATCTCCAATCATTGACTTGAGATCAATGCACATCATAGACACATGCTATCACCACCAAGGTTGAAGCTTGCATGCCATCACCTCTAAGCTCATTGTCGGTCGTCGACAGATGCTACCACCTATAAGTCCACTATATGTCATTGATTGATGCAATTGCATTTAAGGCAGACAAATTTCATTTCCTTTAAGATTGGTTCATACTATTGAAGTATGTTACCACTTATAAGTTCGATGCGCACACGAGCATCAATGCGTTGAAACATGATATGTATTAGTGAAATCATTATAAATGAGTGAGACTCCAAATTTTTTTTCCTCATATCTCTTACATTTTTTGTTCAGCACACGAGCTCGGATCATCATACAAAATTAAGATATTAATATTTGACTTTACACTGTGAATTTCTTTTCTCTGCCCAAAATNGGGGGTGTTCTACGCCTAAGGGCATGTTAGTCTTTTATTATTATCATTGTTAGATATAAATATGTTTATTATATTTAGGGTTAAGTTTATTCATGAGATTGAGTCTTGCATCTTCGGTTCAGGCTTTAGGAGAGATTTTTTGTCTCTCAAATTGTAGGGGTTTATCTGTTGCATTCGTGTGAGTTATTAAATTGCATTGCTTTGATTTGTAGTTCGAGAAATAAAATTTGTGTTTGTCATAATTCCTGTGAAAAAGTGTGTCAATTTCTATGTCGGATCATATCACAAACTTTTTAATAAATGTATGCTTCATAGTAGACTTGTTTGACATAAATCAAAACTAATTTTGAAAAATATTTGTATCACGTCTTAACCTATGTTCAATTACTCACATAATTTTAATGCATGACACATTAATTTAATTCCTCTATAATTTGCACATTATTGTGCATCCCATTTATTCTTAAAAGCAGTGATCGAAATATTTTTTCTCCACTTCTCGGGTATCTTTTTAGTATTTAAAATAACATTAAAAAGTTANTATATATAATTGAAAAAAACAATTAATATATAATTAATTTATATATTCCTTAAAAAAAAAGAAAATCGTGTATTAGGATTAAAATAGATATATTTAATATTTTATAAAATAGTTATTAATACTTGATAAAACCAAAACCTTAAAAATAAATATATTTGGAGAAAAAAAAAAGGGGACATTATCAACTATAGCTGTTAGAAAATATATCCATCGTTATCGAATATTAAATATTAAAAGGTGGAGCAATAAAATAAAAAATTTAGAATTAAGACAAATTATATGCACAGTAAATTAATTTTAAATTATTATAATATATTATCTCAATTTTAATTTAAATATATAAAATCTATTTTCTTTTGATTTGGTGGTCACTTGTTTTTGACTCAGTTGATGGAGGAATTATTGCGTACGGACACTGCATGCATCTTTGCATGTGGTGTCCGATCCTAACTGTAGATTACGGTGATCTACGGTCAGGATTATTTCAGTTTTTTTTTTTTAAAAAAATTTAGTTGGGGCCCACCGAAATACGTCATGACTGTAAATCAGGTGATTTACGATCCGAATCGTGCAGTGCCCGATCCGCATGAAATAATTTTTTCAGTTGATGGCAGGAAAAATGACCTAAATGGTCTTACTGGTAAAAGAAGTACTGGTCAACGGCTGAGTCATAGACTTTGTAGTATTATTTTCTTAAATAGTGGGGGCAGTTGGTCCTCGTAGAATTTTCTCTTGGTCTTGAATGGCCGCACGATGCTCATAAATAATGAACGTCAAAGGTGATTATTAAATTAAAAAAAAGTCTTCATTTAATTAGCACGGTATTAATATAATGTTTTACTTGATTTTGAAATCATGTAATGAGATATTGCACTAATCTCAAAGAATAATAATAAAGTATGATTTTCATTTACAAACACTCTTTTGAAATGAGTAGCAACTGATTATTTGGTTAGTGTTAGGGAGGTTAGTGATTAGATTTTGAGCCGAGTTGGGTTCGACGTGGATGGATTGAGTGTGGTTTGAAACCTATTTGTGCCTCGTTATATTCAATCTCGTGCCTGCTTGGCTCGAAATTGAATAGATCAGAATCTGAATTGAGATTGACTCAAAACATGTTGGCTCAAATTGATTTATTCAGATCCGCTCCAGCTAGAAAAAGGCTCAATTTGGCTTGAAATTAAAACGAGCTGCCTCAAATTGAGCTATTTAGATTCATTTCAGCTCAAACTTAACTTGAAATCGGCTCTTACTTCATTATATTCGATGTTGTATATAGCATTATATATATGTAACTATGTTACTTTAACATAGTTAATATATCAAGTTCGATAAAAGTATTAAATTATTTTCTTAATAAAAAAATGTTCAATATTTTTTAGAAATATTTTAATTAATTTTTAAATAAATTTGTTGAAAATTCCTTTTATTTAAAATTTTTTATTTTTTATTTTTTAAATACAATATAATTCCATAAAAAATTACTTTTACTCATTCTTTAACAAATATTAAAAAATAAAACGGGAAATAAAAATTGTATGTATGTATGTATGTATGTATGTATGTATGTATGTATGTTAGGGCATTTACATACTTATCACAAAATTCCAATGTATTTACATATCTAATATCTAAACCTTACATTTTACATTCGTATCACACAAAATTTCATATCACATAAAAATTATCTTTATTTTAATTGCATCTTTTTAATTTCATGCATATGAGTTATAGATTGTACGTAAAAGTTGAAGCTTGGAAGTTAGAACTGTAAATACAGAAGTAGGGGTGTAAACGAGCCGAACACGAGCGAGCCAAGCTCAGCTCGTGTTCGGCTCGTTTATATTTCGAGCTCAAAAAGTGTGTGCGTGTTCGGCTCGTTTGCTTAACGAGTCGAACACGAGCTGTTCACGAACAAAGAGTCTTTTGAACAACCCTAATCATGTCGCCATAANATTTTTTTAACTATGGCATGCTTCTTTGGACTTATAGATATATATTCATCACATTCAAAGATAATTTTTAATACAATATGATAAAATAATGGTCAATGCACTATTAAAAAACTCATTTGATTGAGAGCATATTTTATATAATTTTTATCAAAATACTTGAGTATTTGGGTCAAATATTTTATGAATTGGAATAGATCATCCAAGCTTTTGTTCTACCAAATTAATAGTTGAGAGGGTAGGATTTGAGGAAATGAAGCCAACTTATCAAAAATATATGGAATAATTCCAAATAACTTAAATAAAACAATTAGACGTTGAAACTATAAACTTCTAAATGTCTTTTGGGAATCAGATGTCCTCCAAATCTTAGGTATTTATAATAAAAATGAATGTATCGATGAGAAGGAAATGGCAAGTCGAATTTTGTTCGATTATGGTCAAGTGCATTAATGCGTCGAGATGTCCAAGTAAAGTGGTATAATCAAGTAAGACATACTTAGAATTTAAATGTACTATCTATGATTATGACAGATAATCAGAACGTTCATTCTTAAAATCTACACATTCATAGAAAATTTTCTTGATGTAGATAAATATTAGATTCATAGAAATTTTTTTAGCACTATATATCACCTACCATCAATTAACATTAATGTAGGTCATCGGCCAGCACCAAGGTTTTTTATAGATATTAATTGAAACCAATAAATGACTGGATTGATGCTTCTCATTAACTCTTAACATCAACCATGTAATGCTCCCCAACAATCAATGTTTTCCAACCACAAATATTTGATAATTGATCTATCTTTATAAAATGAAAATTAAAAATTCAATCACTTATTATCATCTAAAATCTATAATTTCTCGTTTCTTAACATACCGACAATTGTCAATAATTGTTGCCAAACATCTGTCATTCATGATTGTTTTCCTGTTGCTGATCTCTCTTCTGTCGATAGAACAACCAGGTTGATTATCCACCAAGGCTTGAAATTTGGTGTTATTCATAAAATTTATTTAACCCTTATCAACAACTAATTTCAAATGTGTTTTAATAATTGAAGCACGATGCTCATCTCACAATGACAAAAATAACTATTCAATATTCTGTGTCTCACATTCTTCATTGGTCATTAGTTGATGCTTGCCAATAACTAAATCAAAAGTGATCGAGTTGATCTTTTTATCATTACTCAACTTAAGACCTTCCTTATCAACTGTCATTGAATTTTACAAATGATCAATATTTGATGCACGCTAGTCACATATATCTACTCAACATGATTAATGTATTGGTAATATTTTAACATAATCCTAATGATTGAAAGTGTGTAAATAGAATTTATTAAAATTCTGACAATTCTTATAATAGATTGTTCTTTTTTTTCACATGATAAAAAGAAATTTTTTTTCTAAATAATTTTGACCCGAACAATCATCATCGCATGCAATACTCGAATAATATATGTGCCAACTTCATTAGTATACAAAAAAAAAAAAAACTTAGATTTTAATAATCAAACTATAGTACAAATATTTTACTTATAATATTCTTAGATTTATTAAAATTGCAAATAATGTTGTATGAAATTTATTANCACGAACGAGCACATCTTAGTTCGTGTTCGGCTCGTTAACTTATCGAACGAAATTAACGAGCCGAACACGAACTTCTTAATTAGGTGAACATGAGTTGTTTGCGAACAACGACCCATTTTGACAGCCCTATATAAGAGAGAGAGAGAGAGAGAGAGTACTATTTTTTAGCTATCTTTTGCTTTATTAAGATGTTCATAACACGTATTAACAAGTTACTAATTTTCTGAAGATGACATTTGCCACATGTTTCAGTGCCCGTCTTTTCCCCACTTTCCAAAAGAACTTAAATTCTTGCCATCAAAGTTAGCGCAAATGAGCATATTTTGCTTAAATCATAACCAGCTTTGCTCCATTAATTACTACAACCAAAGCATTATTCTTTTAGAACAAGCAATACAAAACATATTGGTGAATACTTCCAAAAATCAATTCATGCATAACGCCATCTTTATTGCTAAATCAAATTTGAAAGAATATTACGTCAGGACTTAGGATGCATTCAGAGTCCGATCGTAGGGCGCCACGTGTCAAGTGGGCTTTACGGATCTCCTGTTGCAAGTATTTACCATTTCAAGTATTTACCATTACGTCAGGACTCCAGTTGCAAGTATTTACCATTTCAGTGCATAAAGTTGTAGATTTTTGTAAATATCTTAAAGTGTTTGTCTTAAATTGACTTTGTATTGAATTTAGGAAACATTGGAATGGTAAATACTTGCAACTAAATGAAGGCTTGAAAGGTTACATCTTCTTTTTTTGATACACTTTTTGGCTTGTTGATTGGCTCGGGGAATTTGAGTAAAGGTTTTACCTTTCGTCAATTTGGTTGGGTGAGAAGAAAATGAACAAAAAAATAAAATAAATCAATTATAATAAACCCTTTAAATACTACATAAACTTCAAATTTTGCATACATAACATCTTATGCATGAAAAGATACATTTCACTTCTTTTAAAAGGGAATTTGGTAATTAGCTCACAATGTTAATATATTTGCATATCTCACACCTAAACTTTCATATTTACATATATGACATGTTCTAAACCCATGCATAAAAATGATAAGTGTTATTTTTATGTGATATTAAAGATTTGAGTGCTACGTAAAAAAAATATGAAAGTTTAGGTATGGGATATGTAAATATATTGAAACGCCCGCATTAAATTGTCATCTTATAGCATGAATTTTGAGGCATGACATAACTCTTAAGGCAATTTTTTGAGGAAGAAATATTCTAACTTTGATTAAGAGTGATTAAGAGTTTTTATTTCAGCAAAGTTATAGTCAAATTGAGTTGTTCGACGAGAATGACCAAATGATAGCAAAATTAGTCCAATTTGAGTCAAATCAAACTCCGATCAAATCATTAAACAGGTTTTAGAATCTTTCCAGATATATTTGGAAGGTCAAACGGATGTCGAATCCACCTAGCTTACAGTTGAATCGAGTGTCTCGATAAGAAAGATCCAACGAGCCCAAGATTGTTCAATTCTGACATCATTAAGGCACTCAGATGCCCAGCAAATGTTATATAGTAGAAGAAATTTCTCCAGGGCATCCGATCAAAGTGATTCATTTTACTTCATTAATTACAACAGAAGCTCTATAAATAGAGTCTTACCCCTCTCTTGTGGCAGGGAGCTAGAAGCATGAATAACGCTAAAGCTTAGAGGAAGAACTGAAGTTCAATATCACTTCTGCTCTGACGATCTATAAACCACTAGTTGCAAACCAATGCCGACCACCACTCATCAACTGTCGCTAATCACCATCGATTGCCTCCCGCTTCTTATGACAAATTCATCCGCTCATCGACCTTCTAGCTCAGAATATTGTGTAACTATTTCCCGACTGTGGGACAATAGATTATACTTGTAATATCTAGTTTACAGTAAATCTCTACAGCTAGATCACGTGGTTATTCTCACTCTCGGTTTTCCACATAAAAACTTTTAGTGTCTCTATTAGTTGTCTTCTTTCATCTGAGTGTGTATTAAATTCTCATGGAACACTAATATGATAACCTATTACTTTATCGCCGCAACTTTTATAGCACGCATCATATATAAATACATAAAATATGTGTGCAAGTATGTAAGTGCCTCAGATTAAAATGGTGTTATTTTTTTAAGTGATATGAATAATTAGGGTGATATAAAAGTAAAAATGTATAGTTTAGACTTCAGATATGTAAATGTAAATACTTAAAAATTTTATTCAATCAGGACTAATCAAATTTACACGCTAGTCCCATTTATCAATCAAGGTCCCAATTAAATTCACAAATACCAAACAAACTAATAATAATAATAATAATTTGCAACAGAATCCAAAAAAATATACCTAAATCCAGGAGAAAATATTACATCAGGACTCCTACTCCTGACGCATTTTGAGTTAGGACTCTAATAGTGGGGCGTCAAGTGTCAAGTAGGTCCCACCGTAATATACACCTTGACATGAGGCGTTCTACCATTGGACTCTGACTGCATCCAGAAACTTGATGTAATATTTTTTTTTCTAAATCCAGGCCACCAAAAACTTAGTCAAACAATACTGCTGGACTGAGTTGTGCACCTTACCAATTGAACCATTTCACACCACCCGACTTCCATAGCAAGCCAACAACCTCAGAGATCCGGCCGCCACTGCTGATCATCATATTCCTACAAAATAAAAATAAAAATAAATAATAATAGCTTTTAAAATCATTAACAGTATAATAATATTTAAAATAAATAAAATAGTAGGAGAAACCATCAAAATATATTATAGAAGCATGAAAAAGGCTATTCAAAATCTGGTCAAAGTCGTTTTAAATAATTTAGGAAATTTACATACAAATCACACGATTCTTATGCATTTACATATCTAACACTTAAAATTTGATAATTATATTTATAATACATTCATATTAAAAACCTATTTATGAAAAAAAAATTATTTCACCATTAAAAAAAGAAGGTGATTTGAGCTTTTTGATGTGGTGTCAGATATTTACATGTTATGTATGTAAATATTAAAACTCAGTTGTCCGACAGGTAGGGGTGTAAACGAGCCGAACACGAGCGAGCCATCGTTTATATTTCGAGCTCAAAAATTGTGTTCGTGTTCGGCTCATTTATTTAACGAGCCGAACACGAGCTTTTCACGAACAAAGAGTCCTTTTAATAACCCTAACAATGTAGCCATAAGACAATCAGAGTTTGAGTAAGATTTAAAAATTATTATTTATATTAAAACATCATTTGAACCAAATTTAATAATTTTTATTCTATTTTCTAAATCAATATTTTAATTGATTATAAGTCTTTGTAGCCTTGAAGTCAATTACTTTTTTTTAAAATACTACTTTCTATATATAACTTGATGAGTAGTATTTCGAGCCAAAACGAGCCGAACACGAACGAACACATCTTAGTTTATGTTCGGCTTGTTAACTTATCAAACGAAATTAACGAGCCGAACACGAGTTGTTCGCGAACAACAAGCCGCTTTGACAGCCCTACCGACAGGTGAACATATAAAAATTATGTGGTATGTATCATGTATGTATATGCCACTTATAAGAGATTATCTTTATAATTTAAAATTTGAAGCTTTATATTCATTTATTATGAGGCAAAGTGTAGGGAGTTGGAATTTGGTGTGCAAATTAAAACATTTACATTTCACTTGTTGGTAAGCGTATATTTAGTTGATCAAAACACACTTTTTGATAGAGATTTGAAAGTAGTCTTTCAATTGATTGAGATAAATATAATGTTTTCAAAGAGCAAAGTGTAAACCAGACTTATTGTTGTTTGTTTGGAAAATTAACAGTGGATTTTAGAATAACTGATTTGAATTATTGTCAAGACCTTTTTTTGGATGCATTCATTTTACCACCGAAAAATTTCAAGTGATTAATTTTTTTTTTTTATTTAGTTCATTTTTTTTTTTCATTTAGTGCCTTCATTTATTTATTTTTTATCTTTTATTTAATCTCTTCATTAAATATGGTGGTCCGCCTTACAAGCTAATTTGTTCAGAATGAAAGATAAGTGTATTAATTTAAATTAATATTTTAATGAGTAAAAAATAGAACAAACATTTAGGCAATAATCAATAAAACATATTATGATATAAAATGTATAATATAAAAATTTTAAGTAATTTTTAATGATTTAAAGAAGATTTTGTGAATTTTAATTTATTTTCAGCATATTTTTTATTGAATATTTTTAAAACGAGACTGGCGAGTCGGGTCGAGCTTGGCTTGGGATTGGCTTGTTAGATCTTCAGGCTTTGTTGACAAGCCACTTATTAAGTCGGGTCAAAGCCGACTCACAAGTCAGCTTAGCTCGCTTACACCCCTAAATCTTAACTTTGCCATACATTGGAATAGAAAATTGTGAAGGAATTTTCTTCAAAAGAGAATTTTGAACTTTTAGGATTAATCTCACCACTCAATATGAACTCAAACTATTAGTTTAGGGCGCAAGAGTTAACATGCCCCTTTATAGAAAGCTTTCCTCCACTACATGAAATAAATAAATAACAAAGTTGACGATATGACCAAAACGTTTCAAATTAGATGAATTAATAAATAATTGAACATAAAAAAAAAGTTTAAAACTAAATAGAAAACGCCTCATAATTAGGGGTGTTAACGAACAAAACACGAACGAACAAAGCTTGTGTTCATGTTCGGTTCGTTTAAAATTTAGTTTATTTGAAATAAGCTCATGTTTGAAATTATTCGTGAAGTCACTATTCGTGTTCGTTTCTTAACAAACGAGCCGAACACGAGTCGAACACGAGCTGTTCACGAACAACAAGCCAATTTGACATCCCTAATATTAATATATATATATAAATATATAATATATATATNTATATATATATATATATATATATATATATATATATATATATATATATATATGTATGTATGTTAGGGCATTTACATATCACAAAATTCCAATGTATTTACATATCTAATATCTAAACCTTAAACTTTACATTCGTATTACACAAAATTTCATATCACATAAAATCTATCTTTATTTCAATTGCATTATTTTAATTTCATGCATAGGAGATATATTTTAAATGTAAAAGTTGAAGCTTGGGAGTTAGAAATGTAAATACAGANTAATATTTTATAAAATAATTATTAATACTTGATAAAACCAAAACCTTAAAAATAAATATATTTGGGAAAAAAGTATATATCCATCGTTATCGAATATTAAATATTAAAAGGTGTAGCAATAAAAAAAAAAAAATTGAATTAAGACAAATTATATGCACAGTAAATTTATTTTAAATTATTATAATATATTATCTCAATTTTAATTTAAATATATAAAATCTATTTTCTTTTGATTTGGGGATCACCTGTTTTTGACTCAGTTGATGGCAGGAAAAATGACCTAAATGGTCATACCGGTATAAGAAGTAATGGTCAACGGCTGAGTCATAGACTATATATTATTTTATTATTATTATTATTATTATTATTTTCTTAAATAGTGGGGGCAGTTGGTCCTCGTAGAATTTTCGCTTGGTCTTGAATGGCCACACGATGCTCATAAATAATAAGAGTCAAAGGTGATTATTAAATTAAGAAAATNTATATTATTTTATTATTATTATTATTATTATTTTCTTAAATAGTGGGGGCAGTTGGTCCTCGTAGAATTTTCACTTGGTCTTGAATGGCCACACGATGCTCATAAATAATAAGCGTCAAAGGTGATTATTAAATTAAAAAAAAGTCTTCATTTAATTAGCACGGTATTAATATAATATTTTATTTGATTTTGAAATCATGTAATGAGATATTGCACTAATCTCAAAGAATAATAGCCCTGATATTTTATATTTTAAACAATCAACTTTGGTTTTGAAGTATGATTTTTTTATTTACTAACACTCTTTTGAAATGAGTAGCAACAGATTATTTAGTTAGTGTTAGGGAGGTTAGTGATTGGATTTTGAGTCGGGTTGGGTTTGACGTGAATGGATTGAGTGTGGTTTGAAACCTATTTGTGTCTCGTTATATTCAATCTCGTGCCAGCTTGGCTCGAAATTGAATAGATCACAATCTGAATTGAGATTGACTCAAAACATGTTAGCTCAAATTGAGCTATTTAGATTCATTTCAGCTCAAACTTAACTTGAAATCGGCTCTTGCCTCATTATATTCGATGTTATAAAACATTATATATGCAACTATGTTACTTTAACATAATAAATATATCAAGTTCGATAAAAGTATTAAATTATTTTCTTAATAAGNATTGAGCTATTTAGATTCATTTCAGCTCAAACTTAACTTGAAATCGGCTCTTGCCTCATTATATTCGATGTTGTATAGCATTATATATGTAACTATGTTACTTTAACATAATAAATATATCAAGTTTTATAAAAGCATTAAATTATTTTCTTATTAAAAAATGTTCAATATTTTTGAGAAATATTTTAATTAATTTTTAAATAAATTTGTTAAGAATTCCTTTTATTTAAATTTTTTGATTTTTTTTTAAATACAATAGAATTCCATAAAAAAAAAAAAACTTTTACTCATTCTTTAACAAATATTAAAAAATAAAACGAAAATAAAAATTATATATATATATATATATATAAGGGCATTTACATATTTATCACAAAATTCCAATGTATTTACATATCTAATATCTAAACCTTACATTTTACATTCGTATTACACAAAATTTCATATCACATAAAAATTATCTTTATTTTAATTGCATCTTTTTAATTTCATGCATAGGAGATATAGTTTATATGTAAAAGTTTGAAGCTTGGGAGTTAGAAATGTAAATAAAGAAGAGAGAGAGAGAGAGAGAGAGAGAGAGAGAGAGAGAGAGAGAGAGAGAGATCTTTTGCTTTATTAAGATGTTCATAACACGTATTAACAAGTTACTAATTTTGTGAAGATGACACTTGCCACATGTTTTAGTGCACATCTTTTCCCCACTTTCCAGAAGAACTTAAATTCTTGCCATCAAAGTTAGAGCAAATGAGCATATTTTTGCTTAAATTATAACCAGCTTTGCTCCATTAATTACTACAACCAAAGCATTATTCTTTTTGAACAAGCAATACAAAACATATTGGCGAATACTTTCAAAATCAATTCATGCATAACGCCATCTTTATTGCTAAATCAAATTTTAAGAAAATATTACGTAAGGACTCCGGATGCATTCGGATTCCGATAGCGGGGCGCCACGTGTCAAATGGACTCCACCGTTTTTAACACTGGCCAATGCCAGCGAATTACAATGGAAACCACTTGACATGTGGCGCCCCACTATTGGCCTCCTGATCTCATGAACTAATTAGGTGAGTTTCTTAATCGTAAAGCAAGGACCAAGAATTAAAATCTGCTACATTTTATTCCATCCAGTGACGTTGGATTGCATCTAGGATACATAGAATTCTAGATTTTTGTAAATATCTTAAAGTGTTTGTCTTAAATTGACTTTGTATTGAATTTAGGAAACATTGGAATGGTAAATGCTTGCAACTAAATGAACGCTTGAAAGTTTACTTCTCTTCTCTTTTTGATACAGTTTTTTTATAATATTTGAAAATCTCCTGACTAACTTCTAAATCCAGAAATTTTTTGTCTAACATGGAAGCTATGGTCACCATTTCCCTCTCCATGGATAATTATCCTACTTGGAGATCTCAGATTCTCAGATTCTTTTTAGTGAAGAGATTAACATTGCCAACGATCACTCAACAATCTAACGCACTGATCCTCAACTGACTCTCTACGCCCAAAGAGGAAAGGGTTAATACCCATACCACAAAGACCTAAAAAAAAGCACAAACACCTTTGGCTACAAGGGTGCTACAGACTTTGCAATCAAACAACTAGCTCTTCGATAACCCAAAGCAAATTGATCAATCTACTATCAAATATGCAACAAACCCAAACACCTAGCTCTTGAATGCTGGCACCGACTCAATGCTAACTATCGACCAATCAAACCTCCACCTTTCCTATCTCTCATTACAACTTCCTTAACCAATCCAAATTACTGCTTGGACGTCGGTGCTACAACCCATTTAACCTCATCATCGGATNTTTTCCATCCTTTATTGTGCATGGCCAAAAGCACTTCACATGTATGACTACCTCAAATTTAATGGAGCTCACTTTTAACCAAATGTATACGAGAAATTATAACATTTGCAAGCAAGAAAAGGCAAAAATCATGTCTAAAATGTTACAGACTTACCATTGAATGATTACTGCACATCAAATTGTTTGCTGCTTCTGTAGAATTCAAGTAAATTCTACTTAATTCAAAGGCAGAGTTAGCGCTAAACAGACTGAGAAAATAACAGCAAAACTGCATATTCAATTCTAAAATCTCTGAGAAACAAATGAGGTTTGTTATAACAGCTCCTTACCATCAGCATCATTGACTTTGATACTTATAAAATCATTATTAAAGAACTATTTGGGTGGCATGCTGTACTTTGTCAATTCAAAGATATGAATAACACATAAGTGCTGTCAACTGTATTATTGGAAGAAGGTGCTATTGCAGATAAGTTCCTTTCGTGGATTGATTAACCCTATTGCAGATAAGTTCCTTCAGTAGATTGATTAACACTAACAACCGACGGAAGTCTAGATGTGCCGTCAAGATTGGTATTATATTATGCCATTTATATGCCATTTGATACAAAAAGCTTATCAATTGTAGCAGAGAAGCAGCTAGAGAAATTTACTTGAATTCACAGCAAAATGTAATTTTATCAACTTCCTCCCTACAAAAGTAGCAGATGATGCTATTTATAGACAAGTAGGTTACAGAAAAGTTTCTACAAAGTATTACATGGTGAGGATAGCAGCATGTGCTTTTGTATCAATGACAGTGATGAGCTGAAAAATGATATGGTGGTATACCTGTCAGAAAATTAGAGAAAATTGTCATGATGTATCATCATTAACATTGCCTTCCTCGACTCTAAACCACACCATCTTATCCCAAGATGCCATTTATCAGAGCCTCAACCTCCTCTAACCTCTCCAATTGGTTTCCCAGAATATTAAAGCTCTCATCCAGAAGGCCAGCACCATTTTCCATACTATCAAGGTCCTCTTCACCATCACATTCCAAAGGGCTTCCCCTTTATCCGCTCATATACTCCCAACATTTCAAGCGTTAGATCCCCTAAATTATCTAGTCTGCTTTCTTTATCAATATGTCATTGATTTATTACACAACAATTTAGAAGTCAATTTAATTAGAAAGTTCTATCAAGTCATAGGGTCTTTATATGGCATAAAATGAAAAAATGGACCTAAGGCTAAAATCTAGGACTTTATAAGACTATACACAATAAGGACTAATGCATCATTATTCTCTGAACTTGTAACATTAACCAAGTATTCACTGATTAAATTATGTCTGCCATTCATTTTTCTAGTATAGGTAATCTTCATTGCATTTTCTAGAATCTTAAGTCCTAGCCATCAAAAGTGTGATCCTCACATTCTTATCTCCGAATGTTAATGCTCCTACCTTTTTTCTTGTTCAACTCCCAAGCACCTAGATCTAGTTCTGGTACCAATTCTTAGGGGNTTGGTTCATTTAACTAACCGAACGAAAAAAATTTGTTCATGTTCGTCTCGTCTACTTATCGAACAAATCGGACACAAACTCATTGACGAACCGAACACGAACTGTTCGCGAACAACGAGCTTTTTTGACAGCCCTAATAATATGAATGAAAATATTTTATATTTTAAATGTCATCTCTTTATAATAATAAGTCTGGCAAATAATAAATTAATATTGACAAATTTGAAGCTCTGTAAGATACACCTTCTTAGTTGGTTTATTATTATTATTATTATTAATATATCATTAAAGATGAACATATTTATTAGAGTTCTACTCTAAAAATTACATATAAATGTGCATTATTCATATATAAAAAAGAAAATACAGCCTTATAAGTTATTAGAGATCTAAAAAATGCAAAGAGTTACATGTGTCGTTCAAGTTGACGATCACCGCTATAACTATCATCACTTGTCTATTGTTTTAAGCGTCTTCTAATCACCATTTTTTTTTTTGAAGTTATTGGTCATTATCACTCACTTATCATAATTTTGTATTCATCAATATCATTATTGCTCTTTACTACCTATCTAACGATCACTATGACATCAATAGCGAACTTATATTTTGTACTATTGTCATCTTCAATTGAGATAACAAGCAAGCTTTTTCTAATTTTACCAATATATTAGATCATTCATTTAAGCCAATTTCCGGGTCTTTCATATAAAATTAAATTATGTACCAACTTTTGACATGAAAGAGTGTTGAATCATTTTAAGACAGGGTTTTGTATAGTTCGTGAGTACATACAACTCGACAAAAAACATTGTGAAGTAGAGAGAGAGAGAGAATGAGAGAGATGGATGAAAGCCCTTTGAGGAAAACTTAAAAAATAGATTAATTCTCAATCACANCACAAACTCATTGACGAACCGAACACGAACTGTTCGCGAACAACGAGCTTTTTTGACAGCCCTACTCATAATACTAAAATAATAAAAATAAAATAAAAATAATAAAGAAAAAAAACTCAAAATCCACGAACAAATAGTTCATTAAATAAATTAAATCAAATTTGAAGCTCATTTTGGTAAAGCGACTCTTGCATTTAAGAAAATGCAATTTCTGAGAGAAGTGTCACAGGTTACACTACATATTCAATCAATGAATGGCATAAAAAAAAGCGAGAGTTTATATACATACCACACAATTTTTATATATTTACATATCTAACACCTAGGCTTTCATATTTACGTACATATCACTCAAATCATTGCCATCACATCAAAAATACTACTAATACTGAAGTTGTACAAGAGATCCACTTTTTCATGCACAAGTTCTTAGCACCGAACTGTTAATATATATGTAAATATCAAACTTTAGGAGTTAGATGTGTAAAACATCAAAAATTGAATGGTGTTTATGCAAATTCTGTAAGAAAAAACTAGCTATTAAAACGCAGAGAGCATGCAACCAAGTAGATAAATTCAGTGTATATTGGAATCAAGTAAAAAATAGAAAGACTAATGCATATTCTGAGTCCCTGAAGCTAACATTAGGGTGGAAGTTGTAGTGGCAGTATATATATATAGCTTCATTGCAAACACAAGATACATCTACTAATGATCATAAGATCTACAAGCAGTTTTACAAAAAAATATTTTAAAAATAATAAGAAAGTAAAAGGAAGATTTACAAGCAGTTTCCCCCTCTCCAACAAACCCAATCAATACTTTTTCTTCAATAAAAACAAATTGCGCATCAAAGCTGTATGAAATGATGCATATTGAGCAATTGAAAAGCTTTNGTTATAGTTAAATAGCTAAAAAATTCAATGGTATGTATGCAAATTCTGTAAGAAAAAACTTGCTATTAAAACGCAGAAAACATACAACCAAGTAAATAAATTCAGTGTATATTGGACTCATTCAAGTTCCAGCAAAAAAGTGGATGCTAGCAATCTAATGACTAAAAATAAAGCGACTAATGCATATTCTGAGTCCCTAAAGCTAACATTGGGGTGGGTGAAAGTTGTAGTGGCAGTATATATATTGCTTCGTTGCAAACTCAGAATACATCTACTAATGATCATAAGAACAACATGAAGTTTTAAGAAAACATTTTAGCAAAAATAATAAAATAAAAGGAAGATTTACAAGGAGTTTCCCCCTCTCCAACAAACCCAACCAATACTTTTTCTTCAATAAAAACAAATCGCGCATCAAAGCTGTATGAAATGATGCACATTGACCAATTGAAAAGCTTGCCTCATTTATGTAATTAACCGTTACAAAATCAGAGAACAAAGATAATCCCGGACGATTATATCATTAGCCAAGGAAACTCGTTCATGCTTCCCCCCAGGTTTTTTCCTCCAAAAATAATCAAAATTATAACAAATTACACTTCAAATTTTTATAATGAAAACTAAGTTTGTTATTTATGATGGCTCGTCATTTTCATGATCATTATCATTATTATCAGTCTTATCTCAACTATTCTTCACAAATCAATTTGAATGACTTCCCTCCGCGATGAAATAACTATCACTTTTCCTTCAAGATCCTCTGACACTAATTATCTTACAATTGTGAATTTAATGCATTTTTCATCCTTTATTGTGCATGGCCAAAAGCACTTCACATATATGACTATCTCAAATTTAATGGAGCTCACTTTTAACCAAATGTATAGGAGAAATTATAACATTTGCAAGCAAGAAAAAGGAAAAATTATGTCTACAATGTTACAGACTTACCATTGAATGATTACTGCACATCAAATTGCTTGCTGCTTCAGTAGAATTCAAGTAAATTCTACTTAATTCAAAGGCAGAGTTAGCGCTAAACAGACTGAGAAAATAACAGCAAAACTGCATATTCAATTCTAAAATCTCTGAGAAACAAATGAGGTTTGTTATAACAGCTCCTTACCATCAGCATCATTGACTTTGATACTTATAAAATCATTATTAAAGAACTATTTGGGTGGCATGCTGTACTTTGTCAATTCAAAGATATGAATAACACATAAGTGCTGTCAACTGTATTATTGGAAGAAGGTGCTATTGCAGATAAGTTCCTTTAGTGGATTGATTAACCCTATTGCAGATAAGTTCCTTCAGTAGATTGATTAGCACTAACAACCGACGGAAGTCTAGATGTGCCGTCAAGATTGATATTATATTATGCCATTTATATGCCATTTGATATAAAAAGCTTATCGATTGTAGCAGAGAAGCAGCTAGAGAAATTTACTTGAATTCACAGCAAAATGTAATTTTATCAACTTCCTCCCTACAAAAGTAGCAGATGATGCTGTTTATAGACAAGTACGTTACAGAAAAGAAGATTCTACAAAGTATTACATGGTGAGGATAGCAGCATGTGGTTTTGTATCAATGACAGTGATGGAGCTGAAAAATGATATGGTGGTATACCTGTCAGAAAATTAGAGAAAATTGTCATCATGTATCATCATCAACATTGCCTTCCTCGACTCTAAACCACACCATCTTATCCCAAGATGCCATTTATCAGAGCCTCAACCTCCTCTAACCTCTCCAATTGGTTTCCCAGAGTATTAAAGCTCTCATCCAGAAGGCCAGCACCATTTTCCACACTATCAAGGTCCTCTTCACCATAACATTCCAAAGGGCTTCCCCTTTATCCGCTCATATACTCCCAACATTTCAAGCGTTAGATCCCCTAAATTATCTAGTCTGATTTCTTTATCAATATGTCATTGATTTATTACACAACAATTTAGAAGTCATTTTAATTAGAAAGCTCTATCAAGTCATAGGGTCTTTATATGGCATAAAATGAAAAGATGGACCTAAGGCTAAAATCTAGGACTTTATAAGACTATACACTATAAGGACTAATGCATCATTATTCTCTGAACTTGTAACATTAACCAAGTATTCACTGATTAAATTATGTCTGCCATTCATTTTTCTAGTATAGGTAATCTTCATTGCATTTTCTAGAATCTTAAGTCCTAGCCATCAAAAGTAATGATCCTCACATTCTTATCGTCGAATGTTATTTCTCCTACCTTTTTTCTGGTTCAACTCCCAAGCAGCTAGATCTAGTTCTGGTACCAATTCTTAGGGGAAAAATCACATATACATGAGTAATGAAAAAAATGATATTGGAAAAGTAATCTATAAAAAAAGAACTACTGAAAATAAATGACAAGATATTTGTGGTCCACTAAGGTTGTCGTGCGTCTATGCCACGTGTTAAGATGTTCTTCCATTATGTTAGAGATAAATACATTGTACAAATATAATTGCTCGCCCAAATAAATTTCACTTTTATCTCACCACTATTCTATTATTTATATCTTGATAACTCGCCAATCTTGAGCATGATTCCTCTATCAACTATGCTCGTTAGAGGAAAGCTTGTTGCCACTTGTGTAGAACCAGCTGGTAAGACAAAGACCCTTAAAATTATCATATTTTCTCTTATGAAGGTCTTAATAAAGTACTTGTTATCGAACACCCAATAGAGAAATGTCTGTATATGGCACTAGCCAAGGAAACCAACAACCTTTAGGGTGTGTTTGGGACAGCTTTAGTTGTTTGAAGAAAAACTACTGTTCAAAAGACTGCGGTGGCTATCATAATTTTTTTTTTTTTTTTTTTTTTTTT
>JXCR01137596.1:70572-90537 GCA_002079205.1 Phalaenopsis hybrid cultivar | reverse complement strand
TTTTTTTTTTTTTTTTTTTTTTTTTGAAAAGGTCAGAATGTAGCTTTCTAGCAGCCACCGGAGTTAGCTAGGTCTCATAGTAAAAAACTGCTTTTAGCTACAGCTTTATAAGAACGTAGGCAAAATGCAGTTTTGTCAAACAGAAAATACTGTTGTGCAGTACCAAACCGCCACCGTAACGCCGCCCAAAATGCACCCTAAATCACTCTGCCGACATTCTCTCCAAAATTTTCATCTATAGCTAATTGAATGGAGGAGAAGAATGGAGATATCCTTCAACACCATGCAACCAGCTCTTTTAATAAACTAGAAGGTGATAAGTAACAAACAAACTTGTAGCAGTTAAGTTGAGTGTATTTCAGCAGTACGTAGCATACTTGTAGTGATGAAATAATTTTTTAGGAATGCGTGAAAAATATATGAAACAAACTTATATAATAGATGGCCAAACCCATTTGCTGAGAGAAGCTTGCTAAAGATGTCTGCTACTTAGCCTAGAAAGGCTATAAAGTAAATTGAGATGGAATTGGCCTTAATAAAGTCTCTGATAAAGTGATAATAATCCTGATATGCTTTGTGAGAGAGCATAAAAGATCGGATTGTTTGCAAGTTCTATAGCTAACGCATTACTATACAAGAATGCCTCCTACTAATATTAGTAAGTTAAACTCATAAAGTAATTAACATAGCTATACAAGATCCATGGCTATTGTGGAAAGAGCATATTTCTCAACTGGGCGTAGTGTATCTCTATGATTGTTTCTTAACACACCATGAGATTAGTGTCTTATCTACAAAAGCACAATTTCTACATGAAGACTTGTGATTTTGGCGATCATAAGCCCAATCATAGCTTGAGTAGGCTGAGCTGAAGCTGAACTCTGCAGATAGAAGGCCAAGCTGAGTAGTTCACTCGATATAGTGAAGTTGTTTTTAAAGAGTTGGTAATTAGAGTTGACTGGTTGATGTATTGATTGACATAAACACTTGATAGCAAACAAGATTTTGAGCCCAGTAATAAGGAGGGATTTTAATGAACCAACAAGATGTCCGTAGAGTTCTGATTGCTGAAAGGGGAGGTTGAAAGAAGATGATGAGGTTTAAACAAGCTCATGCCAGCTCGTTAGAGAGTTTTGGAGGCATATTGAGTTTGATTAAGGTGAGTTCCATCTAGAATTCAATGTGATTGCATTTCGAGGAAGTGTGAGAAGATTCCAAGATTGTGTATATTGAAGGTTCTATGTAGGTCATCAATTAAGACTCGAACAGTGAAGGGTGAGGAACCAATAATGCTGCAAACAAATTAAGTCAGATCGAGTATAAGGTTATTTGATATTGAGCTTGCTTAAAAAAAACATTTTCAAGCTTAACTCGAGCTAAATTTGAGTTTTTGTGATAATATTGAAGCTCGAGAATAATTAACAAATATTTGTTTGAGCTTGATTCAAGCTTGGCTAAACTTTATTGTGACTAACAAGCTTTAACATCTAGTTTGTTTGAAAACATAATCGAGCCTTATAGCCAAGCTTGTTGAGCTTAACAAATGAGATTTTAATTGAGTATATTTAATAAACAAGCCTTATCTTATTGAAATAAGCCTATAAAACTAAGCTTGATCACATGCCACTTCTCAAGAGGATTCATTTTCTAACTTAGTTCATTAAGCCTTAATCATGTTTTATATAGTCTTAATCAATCTTCTTGGCAAGCTTATTCACGAGTTTTAAATGATACTATTCATGATCATAGTAAATCAACCAACAGGTCTTTTGAGTTTCTTTATTTAACACTAAGTATTCGTAAAAATATTCAGATATGCTCAATTAGTTAATAAGACAATCACGAGCGAGCTCTAATTAAGCCAAACCATAATTATCTTGTCGAACACTCGATTCATTTGTAACATTAAATATTAATGATGAGAATATCATCAACATAAACCAAGATGACAATTTAGAAGTGATATGTTTTGTGCATCATGAGTGGGGTTGACTATGCTGGAGTTCACATCAAAGAAACGTAAGTTGTCCAAGAAAGTAGTGAACCTTTGTGTAGGGACCTATTTGAGACCATATACACCTTTTTATGGGGATAAATGTGATCGGAGTGATATGGGTCCTTGAAACCCGTATTTAAGAATGTAAATGAGCCGAGCTTGTGAGCCTAAGGCTTGTTCATGTTTGGCTCATTCGATTTTTTTTTTGTTCCACTTGTATCGAAATGACTCATGAGTAGCCTGTTTGCATTTGGCTCAATTCAAACCCATTTATTTGAATTAAACTCGTGTTCGACTCAATATAAATTTCTTTGAATTTAATAAATCAAAATAATATTATTAAATTTTGAGAATTGATATTTTATTTTATAACTTTTCAAAAGAAAAAGGAAAAAATAATTATTATTTCTCATGCATATATTCAAGAGAAACAATAACAGCATCACCACCCTTTTAAAAAGCATTTTGAATATTAAAAACTTAAAATTCTAGATGTGGGACTAAGCGGTCGTTTGGGGCGATGTTTTTAGTGTGGTGCGGGCTGGGACCGCGGTTTAATTTATTTGAAAAACGCGTTCGCGAGAGCGTTTGATGAATCCTATCGAAATACGGGCCGCGAGTTCAACCCCGCAGGAGGGTTCTATAGAATCCAATCGAAACGCGGGCAGCGGGTTCAGCCCTGCGGCCCGCGTTCCTTCGATTTTTATTTTTGCAGCTGTCCTCTTATTCCTCTGTGACTCCCTCGCCTGTCCTAATTTCTCTTCTCTCGATCCCCTTCAATCTGTGGGCTCCAGTGGCTAGGCGTTGTTTCTAGTTACCTCATGTTGGTTGGGAGTGGTTGTTTTGGTGACTCTTACATACTTCTCCCTCTCCTCTCTTTTCTTCTTATCAATTTTGTGTTTTTGTGCACTCTGTGTTCTGTGCGGTGGTTCATTTCCTTCGTTTGGTGGTTATTGCGGTGAGCTTTCTATTCTCAATTTCTCTGTCCCTTCTCTTCTTCGGCTCAGTTTGGTGGTTGTGCACATTATGGGCTTTGTGCGGTAGTCCCACTTCTACCTCACCCCACTGTTCCAATAATCTTTGCCTTATGTATTATGTGGCTTTATGATAATGCAAATATTACAGTGCAATAGTTCTCGGTTTGGTTGTTAGTTTCCTCTCCCTGATTTCTCTGCTTGCTCGGTGTGGTGGTTTTCGATTTGAAATGCTCGGTTGATGATTTTGATGCTTCATATCGCATCTATGATTGATTTTGTTTATGGTTTTGAAGCCGTGTTTTGTGGTTTCAGTTGGATTTTGGTCTGCTCAGTTTATGAATTTGTTATGTAGGTTTTGGTTTATTGGTATAATTACATACAATCACCCCAAAGGATTATTTCTGCTTTGCTCTACTCGGTATAGTTTTGATATTTGACCGGGAACCTGAGAAATGCATACAAGTTTTGTGCTGGATTTTTTAATAGCAATCTTTCGGTTGATGTGTATTTTATGAATATGAATTGGTATTTTATCAAGAATTTTGATATTTGAGTTAGAGTTTGAGAAATGAATGATAGATGGTGGTGAATTTGTTAACAGCAATGTTTTAGGTGCAGTGTATGTTTTGTTTTGAGTGCTTGCTTTGTTGCTAGCAATGTTCGAAAGCCCTGTATGTGGTATGCTAAAAATAAAAAATATGGAATGGAATGTTTTATCTTTACCTTTGACTTTTGAGTGAAAGTTTGAGTAATGGCTGAATGAGGGTATTTGAATTGTTGTTAGCATTGTTTCAGGTGCCATGTATGTGGTATTCTAAAAAAGAAAAATATGGAATGGGGCTTTATCTATACCTTTGATGTTCGGTGATGGTGCACGTTGGTTTGTGTGGAGGTGGTGGTTGGTGCCTGGTTGTGTTTATATTAGAGGATGTGTTGGTGGTGGTAGCATGAAGGTGGTGTTTTGTATGTAGTGTTTGTGTTAGAGGATCTGTTGGCGGATATGTGGAAGAGGTGGTATTGCAGAGGTGGTGGTTGGTATTTGGTTGTATTTGTGTTAGAGAAGTGTTCGTGGAAGTGTAGAGGTCATGGTGTTTTCGTGGTTGGTGTATGGTTGTGTTTGTGATGCAGGATGAGTTGGTGGATGTGTGGAGGTGATGGTGTTGTGGAGGTGGTGGTTGAAGTGTGGTTGTGTTTGTGTTAAGGTGTTGGTGTGTGGATGTGTTGGTGTGTGGTGGTGGTGTTTTGGATGTGTTGATGTGTGGAGGTGGTGGAGCTATGATATGTAGATGGTGTTGTAGTGTGGTGTGGAGGGGCATTGGTGATGATATTGTGGTTTTTATATTTTTCTTTGAGTTGTGATATTGTGGCTTTCCTATTTATATTAATTTATTTTTTTCATGCTAGTAATTCAATGATTAAGACAAAAAATATCAGTTTATCTGCAATGTGGGATAAAGAGATAAAATTAATATTTTGCGATATTTGCCTCAACGAGATCGAACTGGGAAATAAACCGACGACCTATTTCAACAAGAAAAGCTGACAAAATATTATTAGAAAATTCAAGGAAAGCAAAAACAAAGAGTATAATATGATGCAGTTAAAAAACAAGTGAGATTAGCTAAAGAAGTATTGAAAAATCTGGAAGAAATTGAAGCGAGGATCAACAGGCTTGGGGTGGGATCCGGTAAAGTGAACGCTTGATGCTTCCGAGGAGTGGTGATTAAAGAGACTGGCTATGAGCATTTTTTAAATATCCTATATTTTTGTCAATTTTTAATTTATTTACAAATTCAACATGTTATGAATTTGTAGGTGGTGCTTACTGCAAAAAAACTTTAAATACAGTGGAATCAATCATGAGCTGGAGGAGAAGTTGGATGGTATGTTTGGAGGTGTCGTGGCAACGTGCAACAATACATATGCCCCCGGTAAGGCGGGGCTTTGTGGCCTCCCGGTAAATTTGGGAGCTGACCAAACAGATGATTCCAATGAAGGTCCCAACCCAAAACTCCATCAAGTTGAGTCCACAAGTCGGTCAAAGTGTCCCCAGGTTGAAAAAAAAAGAAAGAGAGTTGCAATCCTTGGAAGCCAAATCTCACAGTTGGTTGCTTCATACACCAATGACCCCGGGTCATCACAAGCAGTTTCAGTCTAGCAGGTTATGTGAATTATGGATGCAACTACAGAAATTTACAAGGATATATCGATGTATTTGTTCTCTATGAAGTTGCTTGAAGATTCGGCTCGCAGAGAGGATTTCATAACGATGTCCGCTGACCGTAGGGTGACTTACCTACGTTATTTTCATGGGAGCAGTGCATTTGAGTGATATTTGTTTTAATTAGATTCTTGTGGGATATTTTTATTTGTTTGTGATTTTTTATGCTGCTTTGGATATTTATGCTGCTTTGGACATGTCACTTGAAACTTTTCATTCCTCGTTATGTTTTCTATTTACTTCTGTAATGTTATTTACTTTATGTTGGTTTTGTTCGTAACCTTATATGATTGTAGTTAATTCATTGATGCTTATTTGTTAGTCACTTCGATGCCGCAATGCATAGATGCAACTAGAGAAAAACGCAGAATGAGAGTTGTAGCTATTGTATGCTTGATGTACAAATATTACAACTCGTATATAGAGCGCTCTCTTTGCATGATATTCTCATATATTGGCGACAAATGAGTTGAGAGTTGTTTGCGGACCACCTAACAAAATTTAGCAATATCTTCCGTATGACACAGACAGTATTCACCGATCTGTCGGAAGAACTACATAGAAATCATGGATTTCATGGTTCATCCAAAACAACTTCACGACAGGTGTTAGCAATAATCATCTACATATTATCGCAGAATGAATCAATGTGATGAACTATGAAGCGATTTCAACACTCTTTCGAAACGATTTGCAGATACTTCTCAATAAGTTTGAATGCACTTGTCACTTTTTTTTTCACAAATCATAAAGCCAACAGATCTTACATTCGAACGAACCCTCACAAAGATCTCGCACGATTCACGGTATGTCATATTTTAAGGTAATTTATCATATTTATTACATTCAATTTTCATATAAATATCATAATTACGTAATCCTTCATTATATTTCTAGAATTGTATTTGAGCAATCAATAAAACACAAGTTGATGCACATGTTCCAAATAATGAGAAAATGGCATTCATCGGCTGTTGTGGGTACTCGAAGTAGAATGTCATGACGATATGCTACTTCAACATTGGTTTCACTTTTGTCAGGGTCGGCTAAGAGAATAGTGCACATGACAACCGAATTTTCAAATCTGCAATGCGAAATAATAAATACAACTTCCCACATCCACCGATAGGTTCGCTTGAGAATGAGCTACTCTCCTAATTCTTTTTTCCTTCAACATTAATCATTCAATTCATATCAGGTAAATATTATTTGGTCGTTGTCGGGTATCTATTGCAGCGAAGGTATCTCAAGTCCTATTTTGATACGAGATACCACATACCTAATTTTGAGCGAGTCAGCAATGTCATGCAGGGTAGGAAAAATATGTTTAACAAAATACATTTCTCCTTACGCGGTGTCATTAAGAGGACTTTTGGTATTTGGAACAAAAAATGAGTTATACTTCGTGATATGCTATCTTACCCGTTTTCCAAAGAGGTGCAAATTGTGATTATCAGCATGATTCTCCATAATTATATTCGGCGGCATCCTTCTAGCAAAGGCGTCGACTTCCGTGGTGTGGACGAGGGTCATACACATGTCCCTATTGAGGCATATGAGTACCGTCTTGAAAGTCTTTGTCAAGGACCGAAAATGATGTTTCCGAGACCTGCAGTAAATATGAGGAAGGTACAAGCGAAATGATAAAGCTGAGGGAACGAATTACGGATGCGATAGTTGGAGGGTGATCGGAGGGAATGTTAGTTCTTATTTTTGTTAATTGTAATGGTTGTTGAAGATTCAGTGTTTAATATATAAATATTTTATACAGTTCATGTTAATTTATGTTTCTTATGCATTTGATATTTATAGTTTTGGTTTTTTAAACAATTTCTATGTGGTTTTTTTCCTATTGCATTTGTTTTTTTTTTCTTTTAGTGGGTTTTAGAGGTCTATGATGATGTTTGACCTTATGGGTTCTTCTAGATGGCTTTCATTGGTTAGTGTCACATGTGAAATTCAAATGTAGGCAACTAAGTTTCTCTCTTTTTTTTTGCTAGGGTTTTTTAGATTCTTCTGGATAGTTTTTTTTGGTGATATGCATATATGACACATTAGTTTGATATTACGTGGAATAAAGACAATCAAGAAACTTATTTTTATAAGGTTCACTGTCTCCTTGTAGTGACAGATTCATTAGTTTATATATTGAGTTCCCTGATGCCTCACAGCTGCATAAAACTTTAATTAATTACTTCTGTTATCAATTTTTTTAAGCCTTCAGGAAAGATGAATTCGACGATTTCTGGTATTTCTAGAAGATTGTACTTCTATTGTGGACTTCAAAGTTCTCTGCTAATTTCACGTTGGTCAAATAACTACGGGAGATAGTATTACAGTTGCCAACGGAGAATCACAAAAGATTGTGATTATTTTCGATTTGCAAATAGGCTGGAAGATTCCACCGTCAAGAGTGATTAGGCATGGAGAGTATCCTTGGAGGACGGCTTAGCTCGTGACTTATGTCGTCTGTATTTTAAAAATAATATTATCATATTATTAATTATTGGTTTAATAGATATTTTTTTTAATTTTGGTAGTGATGCTACTCACTGTTAAGCAAGTTGTCTATCTTTATTTTTTAATATTTTGTATTGGATATTTGATTTTGAAGTATAGAGTGTACTGATCTGAACAGTTCTGTTGCAAACAGTATTACTATACAGGAGCTGAATGATCATTTGTCCAGAAACAGCTACAGCACAGCTCTTTTCTAACTGCAATAAATAAACAGACAACCAATTTATTCACAACAGCGTTTGCGCAGTAGCTTCCTGTGGCAGCCGCTGCGCAAGAGGTTATTATTAAGCCGTAGCTGCCCCAAACAAACCCTAAGAGTTTGAACCGTGGGCTAGGCAGGTAAGGATAATTCTAGGGATATTTACAAACATACCACCCTATTCTTGTGTATTGCATATCTAAAACCTAAGTATAAATGCCAGTGGCAATTATGCCACTGCCATAGGGCAAGGCAGGTGGGGACTAGGGTGTTGCAGGCTATGCACAGAGGGGTAAGCTCGTTTTAGATACATACCACTCAATTCTTATGTATTTACAAATCTAACACCTAAATAAAAATTCTAAGGATTTTTANGTAAGGATAATTCTAGGGATATTTACAAACATACCACCCTATTCTTGTGTATTGCATATCTAAAACCTAAGTCTAAATGACAGTGGCAATTATGCCACTGCCACAGGGCAAGGCAGGTGGGGACTAGGGTGTTGCAGGCTAGGCACAGAGGGGAAAGCTCGTTTTACATACATACCACTCAATTCTTATGTATTTACAAATCTAACACCTAAATAAAAATTCTAAGGGTTTTTTATATATACCATCCAATTCATATGTATTTACAAATCTAACACCTAAATTTTAATTTTTTATATTTATGCAAATTAATGATATAAATATTATTAATTTGTTGTTGTTGTTGTTGGGTAGTGGGAAACATTACAAATAGAGGGGAAAGCTCGTTTTAGGCCGACCCCACGTAGTGGGATTAAGGTTTTGTTGTTGTTGTTGTTGTATACAAATTAATGATATCATATCAAAGATATCACAATTTTAATTTTACATAGAATTTATTTATTATTTAATTAAATTGAGACAAAACGAGCCACCCATGATCGAACAAAAGTTTAAAAAATCTAATTGTGTTCTGCTTGTTTGCTAGATGAACGAATTGAACACAAGCAACTTAAAGAGTTGAACATTATGATGAGTTTTTTTAATTGCCCCACCTGCACTTGAGTGAAAAAGACATTTTCATTGAGGCTATTATGAAGGAATATATTCGAGACACCAAGCAGAAACACAGGCCAGTTATTAGTTATGATAACTGTAAGGAGATGTATTGTGAGCATATTGGCAATTGGGTCAA
Organism: Phalaenopsis hybrid cultivar; assembly: GCA_002079205.1. Lineage (NCBI taxonomy): Eukaryota > Viridiplantae > Streptophyta > Magnoliopsida > Asparagales > Orchidaceae > Phalaenopsis > Phalaenopsis hybrid cultivar. The sequence continues at coordinate 81,459 of JXCR01137596.1, read as the reverse complement.
TTTTTTAATTGTGGTCAAGAACATGCTTCTATTTATAAGCTTGTGCAATGAGGTTGACTTTGAGATGAGCAATTGTGCTATTGACAATGCATTTAACCTTGTATGTTCATTTATTGCCTAAGGTGTTTTAGGATGGAGAATGATAAAGTCCAATATGCCTTGGCTTTGTAGTGCATTGAATTCTTGGGCATCACAACTCTCAAGTTATGGGTCATTAATTGTTGCCGGGAAGAATATGAAGCCAAATTATTATATGATATGAGTTAGCTTGAAGATGATCTTGGGAAAGGAATAGAGATGGTTTCGTTAGAAAGTTTGGCAGAGAGAATGGAAAGCCTGCTATTTTTTTGTTTGAGAACGAATCTAATGTGCTTGCATCAGTTTGTAAGTTTGCACTAGTTGGGAAATTTGTTTATGACCATCCTAAGCTGGACTTGATTAGAAGTTTTTTCGAAAGTTCGAAACTGTTAGGAGATTGGAAGATTGGCTTGCTAGGTGGTAGGCACATCCTTATCCAATTGAGCTGTCAAGAATATTATGCTTGGTTGTTTGCCAAAAAATACTTGAAAATTGATAACAGAAATATGAAACTATCAAAGTGGTCCATTAATTTCGATCCCCTAATTGAACCGCCAATTTTGCCTGTTTGGTTGAAATTCTCTGGTTTAAAATAACATCTGTTTAACTATGAAATACTCTTTTCTCTACGTGCAATCTTTGGTAGACCTATGAAATTGGATCTTCCAACCTTTAATCTCACTAGACCTTCTGCAGCCCCTATTTTGGTGGAAAGGGACATCACACAGCCAGTTGCTGATGAAGTTTGGATTGGTTCTGCTCATAACGGCTACTGGCAAAAGGTTGTGGTTGTATAGAATCCTCACTATTGTTCAAATTGTCATATATTTGGATNCCCTGGTTTAAAATAACATCTGTTTAACCATGAAATACTCTTTTCTCTAGGTGCAATCTTTGGTAGACCTATAAAATTGGATCTTCCAACCTTTAATCTCACTAGACCTTCTGCAGCTCCTATTTTCGGGAAAGGGACATCACACAGCCAGTTCCTGATGAAGTTTGAATTGCTTCTGCTCATAACGGCTACTGGCAAAAGGTTGTGGTTGAACAAAATCCTAACTATTGTTCAAATTGTCATATATTTGGACACTTGTTGGAGAACTGTTACAGATTGCATCCAGAGTTTTAAAAACCTCCCTTAACCCTTTTGAAGCTGAGGATCCCCCTAGGGAAATGCAAGAAGTGAATCTAATTAAAGAGAATGACCCTATACATGTTGATGATTACAATAAGGATCAAGACAGTTGGCAGCTTGAACAAAATGAGGAGGTGGATATTGACAAAAGGCATGTTAATCGAAGCACAAGTGTTGTGGCTATTTTTTATTCAAGAACAAATAAANGGAAATGCAAGAAGTGAATCTAATTAAAGAGAATGACCCTATACATGTTGATGATTACAATAAGGATCAAGATAGTGGGCAGCTTGAACAAAATGAGGAGGTGGATATTGACAAAGGCATGTTAATCAAAGCACAAGTGTTGTGGCTATTTTTGATTCAAGAACAAATAAAGCACCTGCTGATACTGAAAATGAAGCACCAATACTTCAACAGTACAATGAGGAGACATAGGTTGTGGATACTGATGCAGGGAATGAGAATCATTTTGGAGGCTTATGCGACATCCCCTCTCCTTCAGAGGAGAATTTAGAAGCTGCAAGAACTTCATTAGAGGATTAATAGTTTGCCAGAAGTCAAGAAGGAAGAGGACAAGTAAAATGGAACTCAGGAACAAGAAGCAAGGTAATCTCATTCATACAAATCCTTAATTTTATTGTGATGGGAACTAGAATAGGACTCTTGCGAGGTTGACTAAAGCCTTCACTCTCACTATAATTAACATGCTTATTTGGAACATCAGGGGGGTGGCCAACTTTAACTCCTGTAATAGATTAAAGTATTTGGTCAGATCACATAAAATCTAGATTTTTGCTATCTTAGAACCTTTGGTGAGCATAAAAAAACAAAGAATCACTTAGAGATTTAGTAAATACAATTTTGTATCTAATATTACCAATAAAATTTGTTTGTTTTGGAGAAAGGAAATTACCTTCAACATTGCTATAGATGATCGTCAATTTTCGCAAATCTCCTTTGATGTGAAATTTTGCAAAGGATGGGCTATTATAATTTATACCAGCTGCAATCACCAATTAAGGTTGGATCTATGGGATAAATTGGTCCCTTTGGGCAATTCTATGATTGATAATTGTTTTGTTGGGGGAGATTTCTACATGATTACCTGCTACAAGGAGAAACAGGGAGGAAGGAGACCTAACTCCAATCTGATGTCTAAATTCAATGATGCTTCTCTTTTTGATATTGGCTTTGTTGGCCCTTGCTACACTTGAAGAAGAGGTAGGATCTTTGAGAGGTTGGACCGTATTTTTGCTAATCAATGTTGGCTAAACAATTATCCAACTACAAAATCTTATCATCTATCCAATTTGGGGTCTGATCACATACATCTTCTTCTCAGCATTAATATTACCAATAAGCCTACATTCTCTCCTTTTCATTTTCTCATGTGGACTAGTCATGAGAACTTTTCTGATTGTGTTAGGAGGAATTGGCACACTGAGGAGGGATGTAACCCTTGGGAGAAGCTCTAGAAATTACATAAGAAGGTGGCAGCTGCTTTGAAAAGCTGGAACTGGCATACTTTTGGAGACCTCAATCTCCAAATCAGGAAGGCTGAAGAAGTCCTTAGGCTAGAAAATTTGAACTTTTGCAATGATCTTTATTCAAATGATTTGGCAGCTGCTTATAAAAATTTAAACAAGGCCATCAAGTGTGAGGAAGATTATCTCAAGCAAAGGGTTGGGAAAGTACATTTTTTGGAGAATGATAAGAATAGTAGATACTTTCATGCTTGCATAAAAAACACATGGAGAATCAATGCTATTTTGCAAATTCAAGATAACTATATGATTTGGCTAACAGACTAGGATGATATCATTACAAATGGGATTTGCTATTTTAAACTTTTGTTTGCTAAAGCAGGCAACCTTCCAACACCTTGTGAAAACATTACTTGGGAGTCTAAGCAATTTACTGCCTCTTTACAACTGGTGGATATTCCTTCTGAAGCTACATTTTGGAAGGCTTTTAATGATATCAATGGTAATAAAGCTGCAGGTCCTGATGATTTCTCTGTTGAATTCTACAAAACTTGTTGGGAGGTGGCTGAAAAGGAGTTAATTGATGTTGTCCAATGTTACAATGGGAGAACTCCTATGTGCAAATATTTTACTAACTCTTTGATTGTGCTCATCCCCAAAAATAATGAGAAGGCAACGTGGGATCATTTTAGACCAATTTGCTTGACATCTGTGATCTCAAAAGTCATTAGCAAGATTATGGTTGACAGGCTAATACCACACTTACCTACATTAATCAGCCCTAATAAATCAACTTTCATTCATGGGAGGGGTATAACAAATAATAATCTGTTGGCTCAGGAAATGATATGTGATCTTGATTCAAGATGCAGCAAGGGATCTAATACTTAAGCAGGATTAAGAAAAAAAAACTTATGATACCATTAGCTGAGATTTCATACTTGCCGTCCTCAAATTTAGGGGTTTCAATCCTACATTTTGCAACTTCATTAAAGGCCTGTTGGAAGGGAACTTCTACCAGGTTTTGATCAATCGGCAAGCTCGTGGCTTTTTTTCTTCTAGCAGTGGAATAAAGCAAGGAGATCCTCTTTCTTCTACTATATTCATTCTGGTATTTGATTATTTCTCTAGACTAATTAATTCTTTGCTGACGACACATTCCTCTACTCAGTACAAAAATAAGGCAAAAATGAGAATTAGTCATTTGGCCTATGTTGATGATGTCATTCTATTTACTAATGTCACTAAATATTCTATCAACAAGATCTATCAACTGCTCCTTTCCTTTCAAGGACATCAGGGATAGTTTTTAATAAATATAAATGTCATCTATATTTTGGGAAGCATGTGAGCAACTCTCTAAAAATCTGTGCTCATGATTACACTGGTTTTAACATTGTTGAACCCCCTTTAAAGTATTTGGGGGGTAATTTACTTAAGGGCAGGAGAAAGCAATTACAATTTGATGATGTAGTGGATAAAATCAAAAACAGAATAGAACATTAAACCAATTCCTCTTTATCCTTTGGGGGGGTGGATTACTTTGTTGAAAAGTGTGTTAACATTTATACATTTATATGTTTTGCAGGTGCTTAGAATTAAATCAAGTACATAACTGTTACTTGAAAGGCTCTTTAATAAATTTCTGAGGTCTCGAGAACATAAAAATAAAATCTGGTCTAGTTGGAAGGTGCTGTGTAAGCTAATCAAAACTTGTTGCCTTGGTTTTAGGCTTTTAAAGCACCTAGCTGAGATGAACTCTGTTCTTCTATGGATTAAATTAAGAATTTGGAATCATTATGGGCCAAATACATGCAAACCAAATATTGTAAATATCATCATCCGCCGGAAGTACAATCTAAGATTAGTGATTCTAAAACTTGGAAGGGGCATGCTTAAAATCAGGAACATTGCAGAGGATTTTATTTATTGGAAGCTTGGAGAAGGTACCTTATCATTCTGGTATGACAAGTTGCAAGGTGATGATTTGACAATCTTTTCTCTCGGGACGAAAAGAATTTATCCGTGGCTGATTTTTACTTAGATGAGGAATGGAATATGGATATGCTTATTGGGAAAGATAGAGCTACCTCCATCTCCAAGATTCCTTTTAATAAGGTTGTTAAGGATAAACTCCTGACTACAGAGGACCTTACTTGCTCAATCACTAAAACTATCTAGTTCAAGTTACATTCTTGGGAGAAGGTGGAAAGGATCTCCTCCCAATGTCTGCTTTGCAAAATTGAGGAGGAAAGTGTAAATCATGTTATCTTCAGGTGTGTCAATTCTACTAACATCTGAAAAACTTTGGGGGATCAGGCTGCTATCCCAACTCCATCTTTTGGCTCGGTGGATTTGAGGCATTGCAGGGAACACTGGCAACACTCTAATTATAAACAACATATCTTTAACTTAATTCCTTTTATTTGCATTTGGTTTATTTGGTTAGCCAGGAAACTCCCTTAAACATTAGGAATTATGCATCAAACAGGATAGGGTGGTCTCCAATATTCTCTCTTATCTTCATAAGATTGTTGTTTATCATAAATGTAAGTCACGTTTTTTGCTGGCTAGAATAGTAAGCTGGGAAATGATACATCTCATAAAAATCTGGGTAAATTTTCTCGTGTGGTGGAAACAACCTGCCTTTCTTTGGATTAAGGTAAACACAGATGGTAGTTGGAAAAATGAATGTGCGGGTGTTGGGGAAGTCTACAGAACTCACACTGTAAACATTTACTTTTTTTCTGCTCACCTTGTATTGTTCTTTTTGCTATATCAGCAGAGTTACATGCTATCTGGTCGGCTTTACTTGTGGCTATCAAAATGAAGTGGAGATTTGTAATGATGGAAATGGATTCAATTGTTTTGTTAAATATTTTAATCAATAACAACAAAGATCCACCATGGAAGAAGAGGCGGACCGAGGAAGCACCAAAAGAAGCGGTGGACCCGAGGCCGCGATCCGAAGAGGCGGCGGTAAAGGCGGCCTAAGGCGGCGATGACAGCCGAAAGCGGCGATGATTGGAAGAAGCGGTGACTTGAGGCGGATCCAAAAGAAGCAGCAGCCCGAGGCGGTGGCAAAGACAGCTAAGGTGGCTAGAGTCAGTGGTGACTGGAAGAAGCGACGGACCGAGGAGGCGGCCAGAATAGGCTGCGACAAAGGTGGCCCGAGATGGCGATGGCGGTCTGAGACGCTGGAAGCGGCGGCCAAAAAAGGCTGCCTGAGGCGGCGTCGACGACAGCCAGACAATGAGGTGGTGAAGGCTGCCTGAGGCGGCGACAGCAAGTGGAGTTGGTCCAATCTGCAGTCAAGGATGCGGTTGCAGCTCCCTTCTCTGTAGGTTCTGAACTTTCTCTTACCCCATATTTCAGGTCCTTCTTCATAAGAGGTTTAGGACTTTATTTATAGAGTTAAAATTGCAAATAATACAGAAATCTAAAACACTCTTTATTAAATCTAAAACACTCTTTATTGTCCTTAATCAGACAATATTTGATGGAAATTTGATTGCCTTAAGCAACCTTGAGCTCGTTGGATTCATCTCGCTGACAATTCTTGATAAATATATCATATTTGACATTCGTTTGACCTTCCAATTATGCCTGAAAAACTTCTGAAAGTGATTAATTAGCTTGATCTGCTATTGATCCAACTCGGATTAGACTAATTCTAGTACCGTTGGGTCCATCTCGTTGAGTAGGTCAATTTGACTATAACTTTACCGGAATCAAACTTCTGAATGATTTTTTATCAAAGTTTGATTTTTTCTTGCTAAAAAGTTTATCTCGAGAACTGTCATGCCTCGAGATTCGTGTTGAATATTGAAAATTTGTTTGTTGCTTATCACTTGTAAAATTTTTGGCAACGTATGCCATAATTTAAAAATTTGTTAAGTCTGTTAAACTACATAAATGTAACTAAGCTTTGATTATTTCATTACTAAGAAATTAATTATTAAATTTAATTCATTTTTATTTTTATTCCTAATTATGCTAGTAAATAATTAATTATTTACTAAACTAATTAATTATTAATAAAAATTTTGTTAAACTAATTATTTATTAAGAAATAGTTTAACATTATTAATTAATAATTTATTATACTAATTAATAATTACTAAAAATTTTATTAAATAAATTAACTTTTAATAGATAATTATTTTTATAGATTAATTATTAAATAATTATATATAAATTTTTCTAATTATAATAATATGATAATATATCAATTAAGTATTACTTATTAATCAATTAATTTAATAAAAATTAACTACAATAAAATTAAATTAAAATAACAAACTTATCTTCCCCTTCCCCTTTCCTCTCATACCCAAAACCCTCGCTTGCATCCTTCCCCCCTCAACCAGCTTCGCCCTGACCGAGCCCTCACGATACAGCCGCCATTAGAGCGAGTAGGGAAGGCATTGCCGGAATCACGGCGTGCAAAGACTACCAAAACTTCAGTGTTTCTCCTCCTTCCACTCCGCTCCTAACCGAGACCATTGAGAAAGAGGAGCGTTCTTCCTGTTCGAGCGAGCCTTTTGTTCTATTCACGCACTTCTGGATTTACTAAATCCATTGAATAGTAGGATTTTCAAAATCCGGGATTTAAACCGAAATTGAGCTAAATCAAGTTATAGTAAATTAAGGGGATTTGACTTGTCCAAAGTGAGCGTCTAGCAGGATTTAGCTTAAATCCTAGTTAAAGCCAGCTCTAGATCCTTTACCAGACAGACTAGCAGATGGATGATCTAATATTTTCATGATTGGATGTCACAAAGTGAACACTGCCTTAAAAATTAAAAAGAATAACAGGAAAAGTCATCCGAGACCCGCCAAAGTCAACATCAAATTTCAGATCAATACCCTAAATGTAACAGTCTTGAGAGTTTAAAAAAAGAACTTCAATATTACTTAAATCGGTACTAGAGTGCATCCGTTTACCTTAAATTGCTGATCAAGAAGCCAAAACCCAATTTATAAGAAAACTCCATCATAAAGCCTCCTCCCGATCTCGAAGGAGAGGAAGGCATCAAGGCAAGAATACTTGATCTGCTCCATTGAAAGAATCAAATGATCCCAACGGCTCATCCTCACGCGGCTCGGCTTACTAACCTCAACACCGATTACGTCCATCGCAAGCGCGGCAAGACCCTTCTGTCTCATCTCCCTACGCCCCATCTTTTCCGCCGCAAGTTCCCGGAGATCGACNCTTGATCTGCTCCATTGAAAGAATCAATTGATCCCAACGGCTCATCCTCACGCGGCTCGGCTTACTAACCTCGACACCGATTACGTCCATCGCAAGCGCGGCAAGGCCCTTCTGTCTCATCTCCCTACGCCCCATCTTTTCCGCCGCAAGTTCCCGAAGATCGATAGCGTTGTGTACCGACAAGTCCTTCTCTTCAACGAGGCGCTCGACGTCGCCCTCGATTCCTACTCCAACGAAAGTGAATCTTGGGTCTGAAAGGAATTGTTTGAGGGATTCGGGAATGTAGTCAGCGTGGAGAAGTTGGAAGATGAGGCAGTGATGGCCAGCGCAGAGCTGGAGTAAGGCAGTAGGGTATTGATGGCGAGAAAAAGAGGGCCGCCACTCGACGTCGATGCCGACGATGAGATGAGAGAGGCGGAGGATCTCTCTTATCCAGGAGTCGACTTCGTCGCCGGAGGCCGTGACGGTCGTAGAAATAGCATGGGTTCCGTTGAAGGTAACCGTGAAGGTGGACTCAGAGAGCTGTGCGATATCCGTCGCCATATCTGGCGTCCGTGAACTCTAATATTTGGATTTAAAGAAGGTCAAATATAAATATATATATATATTCATAATTATATTTATATCACTTAAATTTTTACATCATATTAATTATATTTTTAAAATGAATTTTTACATGCCTGTCACTAGGGCTGTCAAAAAAGCTCGTTCTTCGCGAACAGTTCGTGTTCGGTTCGTCAATGAGTTCGTGTTCGATTCGTTANATAGCATGGGTTCCGTTGAAGGTAACCGTGAAGGTGGACTCAGAGAGCTGTGCGATATCCGTCGCCATATCTTGCGTCCGTGAACTCTAATATTTGGATTTAAAGTAGGTCAAATATATATATATATATATATATGTTCATAATTATATTTATATCATTTAAATTTTTATATCATATTAATTATATTTTTAAAATTAATTTTTACATGCCTATCACCTAAAATTTTAAACATAACATCTATACAGCTAAATTACTGTAGGGACTTTTCCTGATATCCACCTCAAAATTAAAAAATTACATATTAACCACCTAATATTTTAATATTTCATTCAAATCCAAGAAAAATTCAGACCCTTCATTTCGGCCACTCAGGAGCACGCCGCTCGTTGTTCATCTCATCTGTAGCGTTTGGAGATTTCTTCTGTCTTCCTCCACCCCACCCGTCATTTTTCCCTTTCAGCAGCACCCCCTTCACCTGTGAACCACCATTTTCCTCTACCGCCCTTCCATCTAAAGATGGGAAAAAAGAAGGTAAGATAAATGCAGAAGAAGCTGGGTGAGGGTTTCCAGCCAGCTGTAGATGGAAGGCTGGTAGGGGGAATGGTGATTTTCAGCTGGGGCAGGTGCTGCTGGAAGGGAAAATGGCGGGTGAGGTGCAATTGTGTACCTATGAGATGAAGACGACGTAGGAAGGCGAATAAAGACGCAAAACCCTAAAAATGAGACAAAGTGCGAGGGGCGTGCGTCTGAGTGACTAAAACGAAGTAATTGGAATGAAATATTAAAGCTTGGAATGAAATATTAAAGCTTTGGCTGATTAGTTTGTTATTTTTAAACTTTTGTGTGGCTTTAAAGTAAAAGCTCATTAATGTATTAAAATATTAATCACTCAAAATTTAACATTTTTCAAAACACATACACACATATGGCACAATTCTTAGCACCTAAATCTTTATAATTAGATTTATAACACTCAAATGTTTATATGATATTAGGAATATCACTATTATTAAAATTTTAAAATATGTATTTATATACCTATCACCCATAACATAAAAAATAACATTTAAACACTCAGATTAATGTATTTACATATTACCCGCTAAAAATTTTTACCTTCTTCAAAGCATTTGCCTGCCTCCCTCTTCGTCCGATCCTGACCGTACAACATGTATTCGGTGGGCCCCATTTAAATTTTAAAAAAAAAAATAAATTGAAATACATGGTGACCGTAGATCACCGGCTTTGCTCGTCTTCGTCAATTACTCATACACCGCATGCAGAGATGCATGCGGTGTCCAATCCTGACTCAAAATGCAATCAAAATTTATGAAAAAAAATAGAATAAAATGGAACCCACCGAAATACATTCTGCATGTAAGTAATAATTTTTCCTGCCTTCTTTTCTTCCCGCTCACGTCTCATCTCCATCTCTTTCCTGCTGTCTCCTTCCTCCATATCCCAAAAAAATATTACCTCAGGAGTACTGATGCATCAGTACTCCTGAGGTAATATTTTTTCCCATATCCCTAGTTAGTCGCCTGTATTTTCCGGATATGTTTCACTCCTACCAGCTGCGGAGGAATTCTTCTTTTCTTCGCTCGCAGCAGGTTCTCTTTCACCATTTTTCTTGACTGTAAAATCAAGTAAAGTAATGCAAGGCACTCTCCCTCGCAGTAATTTCTCTTTGATTTTTTTTTTCTTCTTCCCTTTACACTTCCCTGGTTCTCGATTTCACCTTACTTATTGTGGAAGGGGTAAATCTCAACCTAAGTGCAAATCTGCTTTTGCTAATTCACCAATGTTTGGTTTTTTCTTTGTTGTATGCTATCTAGGCTTTTAATACATTGTTTTTTATTGGTGATTTCCAAATCCATCATGGTACATACTATTGCATTTTGAGTCTTCTTTTTTATGTCAGACTATTGCTGTCATTCCATTTATTCTATGATATTTATTATTATTATTTTACATCTATGATATTTTACATTTATTGCTGTCATTCCACCATGGTATTTAATTTGAGCTTTTTTGGTCTCTTAGCTAGGTGTTAACATGAGGTGAGTTATACTACTACTCGAGAACCATCGAGTAAGAACTTGATTTATTCTTATATTTTAAATTGCCTTTTTTTTNAGTTGGGAGCCTTTTTGTCCCTGTTCCTTGCCTTGGCCGAGAGCCTTGTGGGCTGTTTTTCCTCCTCTCTGC